>JAULBM010340253.1:0-12615 GCA_032357055.1 Geukensia granosissima
GTTTAAGTCCTGAATATGCATGAAATATTTGCCACTGGACGTTAAACAACAATCAATCAACTTACTATTTGTTACTATCTCAACACAGTTCATAAGAAAAAACGTAATATTTAATATAATAATGAATATGAAATGTATGGCAGAAAGACACATTCCACATCTAACGTTCGTTTAAAACTGAAACTCAACATCCAAAACTAAACTGCGCGCAAAGCGTTCTTCAGATCCAACGCCCACCAGACAGGCCACGGGAAAAAACAAGAAGAACCGTGAAATTTCATAAATTTTGAGATATAAAAGAAAACCTTCTATAAGCTATACGGTCGATTGATTAATAGAGTAAACAAAAAGATGGGATATGGTGTAAATATTCATGACACAAAAATCTCATATGTACAAGTAAATTCCAAGCAAAGGAACACCGCTTTGATTGCTGTTCTGTATCTCAGTCACATTAAGGCATTCATAGCACCGGTGTGGTTACTTAACGTCTGGTGGCAAATATTTCATATATATTCAGGGAGAGAACAAGTTCAACAGTAACATTTCCAAAGAGTTTGGGTGGAACACAACAGGGCAACGGACCTAAATGCCACTAGAAAAAGAGAATGATGGGTAGCTTTTTGCAGCGGCATTAGCCTTCTCTTTTATTGAAAACTAAAAAAGGGGTCTTTAACGTGCAAGGAGCACGACACTCTCCAAACACTTCACCTATTTTGTTTACTGCCAGGCATTCCGATTATAACCTTGCAACCCTCAACGAGACGACTTCCTCTATCTGACACATGGGGTTCGCGCTGGGTAAGCTTTGTTGGTCGAACACTGGAGACCGCTCAGGATAGCTATACGATGAAAGGCCTATTGGTGAAACATCAAGTGTTTTAAGGATTCCTCCATGTTGTAAAATTTGTACAGGTTCATACTTCCAAATCGCATCAGAGCCATTTTGTTGTTATCTATTTGATTGGTTTAGGTAAATACTGCAAATGAAAATGTTTATGTATTTAAGATGCAGTTATTTTATTGTAAAGTTTTCTGACTACTATCAGATTTGTGAACAATCTGGTTACTCAATGAAATGATCTGTAAACTCATCACCATCACCCGACTGAATATCTGAAATAAAAATTATAAATAATAAGCAAACATAAATCTGATATGGAAACTGAAATTCAAATATAGCAAAATTCAGTCCCAGTCTGCATTTCAGAACTTTAAAAATCTCACTTTAGAACCAAGATTGATTGTTGTTTAATGTCTAATGGAAATTAGTTCATGAATATTCAGGACGAGAAATAAACAATGAATCATAACAGGGCTGGCGGTGGTTTAGGTCGGGACATTTGATAAAAACAGGATGCCAAATTGGGACTGCTTGGGTAGATGTGGGAGATTAAGCCTAACCAACTGGTCACCTGTTGCAAAAGGATCTTCAGCGTTCTGAGAGCGTGACATTTTCCATCACGGGTCATGGCGGTAACGTTCCCGTCCTAGACGGTTTGAGAATTTATACATCTCTTCGGAAAGAGAAGTTCTACCTTATGGAGGAGAAACAGACCAACGTATTGCTTAACCACGGCTATTTCCGGGTGGTGAAGGATTTAAACACCCGGCTTAACCAACGAACGCACCTTTAGAAGTGGAACACGTGCAGAGGGAAACATGAACGGCCTGTTTTTTACCACGGCCGCCATTGGGACACTTTAGAACCAAGTCATATATTGCTGTATAGTAACTTAGTTCTTTGACCATGATGATTTAGGTTTGATGATTGCTGCTTAACTTCCTGCGTACAATTATCAGCCATATTCAGGACGGGAAGCAGTTAAACAATAAATCAATATATATAGGATGTAAGCCTGGTGTAATAATAATAGCATGAAAATAAACACCCAAAAACCAAGTGCATGAAAATTTGTTCCAAAGGGAAATTTATTCGGTCATCTGAACTTTGTGTTAAAATAGAAGAAAATCGTATTGAAAATGACTATTCATACAAATTACTTGGGATTGATATTGATGAGAATTTAGAATGGGAAGATCATGTAAACAGAATATGTAAAATTATCTCGTCAAAGATTTCACTTTTACAAAAGTTAAAAGATTATTTACCAATACATGTTAGACAGTTATTTTACACTTCGTATATTTTACCATATATAGATTATTGCAGCACAGTATGGGGGGAGGTACACAAAAAGGATTCTGATAGAATTACGAAACTTCAGAAAAGAGCTGCCAGAATTATACTAGAATGTGATATGTCAGTCCCATCAAATTTCATGTTTTCTACATTAAAATGGTTACCGTTTGTGGAAAGAGTAAAAATTTAAAAAAAAACACTGTTAATGTATAAAGTGATTCATGGATTTCCAGAATATTTATTTTTGCAGTCAAATAACTATGTCCAAGCTTACAACTTGTGCTCTACATCAAATAATGATTTATTTGTTCCACGACCAAATACAAGTTTTTACAAGAAATCTTTTCAGTATTCTGCAGTTAAAATATGGAATGACTTGCCATACGATGTTTTGTTTTTTTGACGAATACATATATGGTTTATTACTACTTCACCTGTTACAACATAAGCTTAAAGGTACAGGTGATCCTTTAAACTTTAACAATAAAGTAAATTTAAATAGCGACAAATAAGAACATGAGCATTATACAGAATAATTTATGAATATATAAACAATAGGTTTTTAAATGGCTTTTGTGAAAAATCAATTAGCGTGGGCCTCACACAGATACCTTTATCTATATGTGCGAAATATATGATTTTGTGATGGGTTAATAGGTTTATGATTCAATATGGGATTTACTTTGATGATTTTAAAAGGTATGTATACATTGATTTATTCCATAATGTTAATGATTTATTTTAAGTTAGTCGCGTGGTAGTTACGCCCAGTTGAATTGTTGTCCATTGACTCAACGAGGTTACATGATAGATTACATGATCAATGGTGAACTTGGTCGATTTCCAATGGATATTATGATAAAGCTTATGATAAAGCTTAGAATGGTCACATTTTGGAACAGTCTCTTACTAAATAAGCATAAACTAAGCAGTACTTTTTATTGTTTGATGCTCAAACTTTATGATAGCAATCAAATGAATTTCAAGTGGATAACCTATATAAAGTCGATCTTAGATGATATTGGTCATAGCTTTATATGGAATGATCAAGCACCTATTCATAAAGATATTATCAAGTTTCTGGTAAAACAAAAATTGCTTGATCAATTCAGACAACATTGGTTTTCACAACTTTCTTATTCTTCGAGGGGAGAGTTCTACTCGTCTTTTAAAAAAGAGTTTAAACTAGAATCATATCTATTGAGATTGACTAAATGCGATAGAATCATCATGAGTAAATTCAGATGCTCGAACATAAAGTTTCCTATTGAGACTGGAAGGTGGGCAAAAATTCCGATTCAAAATAGATTATGTCATTTATGTGATACACATCTGGTTGGAAACGAATATCATTATTTATTTGTATGCACACATCCTCAGTTATTACAACTGAGAGAGAAATTTATCCCAGCTTATTATTCAGCTAACCCTACAGAGCATAAACTGATAGTAATGCTTTCTTACTGTAATAGCAAGCTTTATGTAAACATATGTAAATACATAAGAAATATGGTAAAATATCTATAACATAAAGCTATTTTTTTTGTACTCACACTTAGAGAAATTACTCAATATTCCACATCACTGCTGTATGATACTGACGGGGTTGATTGGATTTTGGCACGGGGAGCACATGCTACTCTTGTCATTTAATCCCTAACTCAACTGTCGCTTTAAATGTATTTAAATGTATTTGTGTGGTATGTATATATCTATGATTATTTGACCTCTTGTACACTGTTGTGTCTGGGGATTATTAATAAAGTATTTGTTTGTTGTTTTGTTGGTAAATTTTGGCATGAAATTTAAAAATAGGAGATGTGGCCTGATTATCCATGTGACAGCCATCCAGTAAATGACAGTTGAGTCTAAACCTGATTGTTTTTGGATTTGCCTGGTAACTTAATTTTCATTTTTTTTTAAAATAACCATTTAGACTTTCAACTTGTTTGACCTTTGACTAACCCTATGAAGGTTAATCCAGTGAAATGGTTTTGTACTGAATGGACCATTTCAGAAATATAACAGAATTCTCGTACGACATTGTTCCTATTGATCTTTTTCATCAATTCATCAACACGTCATTTACGAGGACGCTGGATTTTTAAAAGGACGTAAGTTGAATTTCTGAGTCAGTTGATTTGAAAATTTATGATTGTCTTTCCGCCGCTTGTCCAATATCAATTTTATTTTTTGTATAATTTAATGAAATGTTTGAATTTTCAAAGTACCGTTTGGAGGTAGTAAAACGTGTCCTCGAGCTTAAAGTGCTCTATATAATTTCCGTTTATGGAATATGTGTGTTGTAAGAAAGTTTTTTTTTTAACTGCATAAAAGTTGTTGTTCAGTTTGAACTTGACGGTCATCCAATTTGGATGCCTGGTTATTTTGACTATCATTCAGACCAATACAGTTTGGACATCCAACCTTATTTCATTTTTCTAAATTTGAAACGAAAGCTCGTCACTCAAAATCTGCCACATTTTTTTAAAATATCTACCACAATGAAAAATGTCACGTTTTATACATCATGTACATGTATCATTGATCTTTTCCCTTTTCTTGCATTTTCTCCTACTAATTAATTTCCAATTTTACATGTACACATTATGAAAAAAATACCTTTTTACACTTATTTCTTAAGAGTGAAAAAATTGTAAAAAATGACGTTTTTCATGTCTCGTACATGTTAAAGTGATATATCCGAAGTATTTTGAACTAAATAAAATTCTGGACATTTCATATTTTGTTATAATAATGCAGTCGAATGTTATGTTTTTAAGATTAAAGCTTAACGCAATAGACTAATACCAATGTTTTCTCAAGCTCATTTTGTGAATTTAGTTATGCCGCATACGTATTCAAAGTAGTAAACTTTTATCAACAGAATTGGATAAATAGGAAGTCAAATCCCGTGTAATATTTTTTATCATGTACACTAGGAATGCACTCTTCCGTAAATTGAAGGGGTTTAGAATTTTAATAAATAAAGCAAATCAGTATGTGATAAATTTAATATCAAACAGCTGAGCTTGTGAATAACCGTAAGGGACTCATGGTCTACAAGCAGCATCGACTCTGGTGTTTCAAAATAGTAATTACCAATGCTGTCTCAAACATTACAACCCGGGACAGACAATAAATTCTGTCTGATTACTTACCATCATTTCCCAGTAGGAAAATTGTTATTACAAACCTTAAACAATGTTCAAACTGCAAGGATAAATGTGTTAAATTGGACTATTGAACTCGGGTTATAATTTCTATTTGGTCTTTCAAACTTTGTTTGGTGCACTATAAATAATTTGGTAAAGTTTAAAACATTCTTATAATTTGAATTTTTTATTGAATCAAAACTGACACTAGTTATCGATTTAAATGTTAATTTAAAATTTTGCTGTTTTGACAGAATGCTGCTACTTCTGGATTGTTGTTAGACTCGATGACATTAACAGTCAAATTGTCAGCGCAAATGTAACTAAACTTGTGCGCAATAAAAAAAAAGTAAAAAGGTGCAAATACAATAGCTGTCATTCTACAAATGGCCGCAATAATGCAGCCGTCTTCTGTTAGCTTGTTATTATATGTTGGAGTATGAAATGTGGACGTACGAACCTGAGTAGTAACAGTGGTTGAAATAATGCTACCAATATTCAATCACAGTAAGGTGCGGTAAAACATTCTACGGGGAATACAACTTTGTTAATGTTGTACAATTAAACAATTTTATTGCATATCATTAAATAACGTTGATTTGATTTAAAATGAAAAACTGATACTTGATTATTATATAGTAAAAATTTATTTCTAAGAAGCATTTATAATTGCTGTTCTACACCTAGGATGTTTTGCTGTACAGCAAGTATTGTATCCGCCCAATTTAAACTCGTCTTATCAGTCAGATAAACATTAATGTTCTAATTTTGTAATTAATTGGACATGGAAGTGAAAGTTAACTTACTCATGCCACATCTCGTATTTTTATATTTATATGGATATACTTTTAAAGCTAAGAAATTTTGTCGAAGTTTTATAGATTTTGATGAAACGTCTTTGTGATGAAAATATATGATACGCAATGATGAAAAAATTTTTCATGTTTTTTTCTAGAATTTTTTTTCACTTAAGGAGGTAATATGACTTTAACATGACTTTAAAAATTTCAAAAAGCCTCTTTATTTTCTTTATCGATATACATGACAATTTCGCATAGATATTATTTAAGAGATAACAGCCATAATAATAATTTCAAAAGTTGTATTTTGGGGGCAATTTACAGCTTATAGTTTGGCCTCCGGTCCATTATTTATGGCAGTAATGACATCTGTAGAAGTTTAATTTCGACTGTTATTTGATAAATGACAGTCGCTAGATGATGATTCCACATCTCCTATTTTTAAAGTATTTTAGTTCTTTATATCTTAACACAAAGTCTTAGTTTCTTCACTACCATTGGCATATGTTTTTTTTTCCGAAAAAACTGTAAATTCTTTTATGTTATAACTAACTCATGTAAACAGCGAGCGTAACACTTGCTTATATAATTTTGATTGATGACTTCTGTCTTGTCTATGATATGACGCAAACAGTCACCAAAGTTCGAGCACTTACAGGACAAGTGTACTGGAGAAACAATAAATATAGATATATTTAGATATATTTATAACTTATTTATAACGTTTATATGCAAATACTGATATTTCTCTCCCAAAGGCAGAAACCATAATGGCATTGTCTTGCAAACTATGGCGATTTCCCATCTGCATTATCCTCTTTGCGACATGTCACTCAAAGGTTGGATTAAATCTTGTTGTTTCGGATATTCTCTAAGCTGTTTTAGTCCTGATTAGTATAATTGCTATTTTAAGATACAGACAACGTGAATCATATTGCTTTGAGATAAGAAATAAACTAAACCTATTGGTTTGAACAGTGCAACGTCCAACAATGTTTTCTGTTGTACTTTACGCTTCTGTATTGTTTGGTTACTTAATATATATCTTCCTATCAAATTACATGTTAAGTTCGACAAGGAAATGAACAAATCACAAAGTCATCTGTAAAGGTTTGTATAATGTAGACTCGTAAGACAGGGGACGCTAACCCTTCCGGAACACCTTATTCCACTCCTGTTTTGTAAAGGAGTTCGTGGATTCCAAGCCTTTGTTCCTTTTGTTTACGTTTTATCTTTTAGTGTGTTTCAAATTTTTCTTGTCTCTTTGAATTATACACTTTTAATCTCTTACATGCGTATTCTACACTTGCAATCCATGAAAAATCCTTCAGTGAATGGCGTTTTCCGCAAACTAAGATGTGACAAAGGTAAACAATTTTGCTTATTAGATTCTCGGTCAAGTTAAAGAGTTGGCTAACTCAATTATAAAATCTTCATTTCTATTTTCGTTATATTTTGATTCATGGATTATTTTAAGTCATCACTATGTATTTCAAAAGGGTCACCTTTTCCTAAACATTTATTATTGACAGGGTTTAATGTTGATGAAAAATATTGGTTTCCATCAAATATATCTTATTTCTAATTTTTCAACTTACACGTAGCTGTACACATTAGACTTATTTTCGATAGACATATCTTTATGTTATTTTATGACCAAATAAATTAACATAAAAATGGCAGTGAAAACAGTAAAAATTTAAAAGGAAATTTAACAGTTAATTCACAGAAATCCTGATACTTGGAACAGGCACCAGAGTATTGAATCATCTGCGAAACCTAAAACCCAAAATATATCATGGAATATAATCATAAAAAATATTGGATAAGTGCTACAAATGTGGCTTTTGTTTTTCAGTGAGTGACAACCGACAAAGGTCCAATCCTGGTCTTGTATCAACGCTCAAATGCCTTAGGTTTTGACAAGATGCCGCTACTACTGGATTGTTGTTAAACTTAAATGGTATCAACAGTCCAATTGTCTGCACATCAGTTTATACTCGTAATCCAAAGATAATATTTAGTATTTCTTTCTAAATATGTTCAATGTTGATTTCATTGAGTGTTTTCAGAGGAGAAGATTGAAATATAAAATATGAACGGACAGATGGACAGCAATTGATGACAAAGCTCAGATGGCTTTGGATAGCTTGGTTAAAACGAACCACATTATACTGAGCTATTGTAAGGCATATTTAATTTGCTGAGACCGTGAATATCTAACAACACGAAACATCTTTTTTTAACGTTCACATCTGATGGACGTATGTTGAGTATCTATACATCTTGTATATAGCATTAACAAACATTGTTTTGTATAAAATGTTGTGTTTCATGTAAATTTTTGATAATATTTCACGAATACACGTATTACTTATTAGGACTGATGTAGAGCTTTTCACACGGAGCTGTATTCCCCTTTTGTTGAAGTCTTTTTTTGAAAAGTTTTTCTCTGGAATGGAGTCTGGTCTGTCTGACATTTACACCATATCTTCATAGTTTCATACCTACCAGTGAAGAAACCAACTAATTTACTGATTTCTTAACTGCCATTACTCCTGGTGCGATCGAATATTTATATATCACACCAACCCAATAGACATCCCTTCGGAAGTGGTTTTATCTGATGCTCATAGGAAGGCAACAAAATTTAGATTTGAACATCATCCAAACCAAATTAAGCCTATTCGTGAAATCAAATCTAAATAGTACAAAATGTTGTATTATCATGAGAGTTAACTGTAATTTTATTCACCTTACAGCACGCCAAGTAGGCCAATAGATTAAGAAACATTATTTAATCATGGTAGGGTAATTGAATTTGAAAATAGGTTTTTGTGATGTCAGTACCTGTTGAAAAGGTCTTGTTCCAATTTATTCAATGTCTTTTAAATCATTTTCGCTTTGTTCCGGCACACATTTACATTTTATAAGACTAATGATGACCGTCAGATACAAAATAATTGAAATAATTGCATAGTGGACTGCAGACCGACGTTCAACGGTCGTCTAATTCAATCAGGTTTCTTTTTATTACATATAAATTGTAGCGAAGCCATTTTAAAACACTGCCTTGCAAAAGAAGCCTATAAAGTATAATTTCCTGTTACGTAAAGAAAATCAAAGTGCAGAAGTGACGCGACTTTGTATTGCATACTGATTTTATTAAGCAGTGTAATTTTTTGTGTTTCTTCTGTTGTTTTAAACTCGCATTAGATAGTTTACCAATGTTGTATAAATTGTGAATTTTATTATGCTTCACGTGTGTTTTAAAAGGGTTAACCTGTCGTCCGCAACATTAGAACCAATGCAGAAATATCTAAACAACTTACCCATAAAACTAAAACAGGCAGACAATTCCGGTGGAATTCAATACCTAATCGGGAAATATATATAAGAAAAGGCTTGGTAAGAACATTAATTCGCCTCATTCCGTTACAAAGAGAAAAACAACAATATTTTGTCAAACACCTTTTGAGATCTACTATAATTTCCATTCACTGTACCTTATAAATGAATTTTATAGTTGTAAGCAAATTTTTAATAATATAAGGCATTTTAACAACAACAAAAATAACTAAGCGGTGAACTTTTTATTTTAAGTTTTTTTCCAAAAAAAAAAGAATTTTAAAGTTAATTGTCTGTATGGTTCAATTCAATGAAAGTAAGTTCCATTTGATTCGCGGGTGGGGATACCATATATACAATATGATGTTTTAGGACCATTCGAGGATTATTATTACAAATGAATATTAATAAAAAGACATACATTTATTCCGAAATAACGATATGATATTTCACACTTACGATCTATTTCATCTCGACATTCTAGTTAGTATGTCGAATTACCAACATTCAATGTCGTCATAACAACATACTATATCGAATTACAATATATGGACTTGCGCGATATGCTCATTTTTAAGTAATGTGATACTAAACCGCCTCTATTTATTGTAAATATATTTTTTTTTCTGAAATAGGTTCTGATTGATGTGTTTTGCTAATGGGAATCGAGCTTGATTTTTAAGCGTTTGTTTTTACTTGATTTTTACGGATGCGTCCAGATGTTTCACACTTTTGACACACAGCTACCAGCAAGTGGACAATAACACTCTACAAATCGTTTAAAATTAATTCAATATTACTGGATTTCGTGTTCATATTGTACATTATTAATTAATATTTATTAAGCTTTCTACAATGAAGCTTTATTCAGTTTATCTCTGTGAGAGATATAGCAAGTCTGCTAGTAATTACAAAGGATATACTCTTCACATGCATGTAATCATAAATTGTATACTGTTACAAAGACCTATCGTAGATGGTATCACAGGGCGCCGTGACTAATTATATGGTCAAAGTCTTCATTTCCTCACTAGCACTGTATTGATTCTAGAAACCTATATAATAAAGAAAACATTCTACGTAAGAAAATCACTACATTTCAGCATTACAATGTAAAATAAACATAATGAATGAACATTATTTGATTTATGTCTCTCCTTAAAATATATAAAATCAGTTTTGCTTAACGCCCAGTGGCAAATATTTCATATACATGTAAACATATTCATGATCAGGACCAGAGCATGTTACATGATAATGTTAATAATGATAAGGAATGAATCCTGCTTTGCAATAGACTGACACGTTGAGATGGATTTTTAACGTGTAAGCTCACGACAGCAACAGTCCGCAATGACATGCAACTTTACCCGGACTTCTGGGCCGACCGGTCTTTGCCCTTACTGGTCTGAGTTTAGCGGAAAAGTAGCATATACCAGGTTGGACCCAGCCGCACTCGAGGCGACCACATGTACACTAATCATTACACTAATAGGCATTCTCTTTAAAATGGAAGAAAATCATTGGAATTGCTGACAATATGCAAGTTTCAGTCAGTGTACCAAATACTTCTAAAAGTATGGTTGATAACATAAAATGCAAATGTTGACATGGCTGATATGCGTCCGACTCTCTTTTCTCGACAAAAACATGTGTACATCAGTATCTTATTTGTGTTACATTTTTCTTTTTTTTTCTTGTTTAAAACATTATTTCCTAGCATTCTATTAATGTGAATAACAACTATTAAGAATACAAATTGAGTGAGACCACTGGTTCAATCATCTGACGGGAAGTGGTGATCTCTTGTAATTATTTGTCGACAATTCGTTTCACAAAATGTCAACTCCTGACATACCACGGGAGGTAAATCAAACAATTTTATTTTACTGAAAATAAATTTTAACCCAATTTTGGAGTGCCAAATAAAATTTAAAGCGGAGTTTAGGATTTCTCTGTGTTTGTTTTACCTCTGATGTATAGATTTGTTTGATACTGGTTGTCAGAAAAAATTCAAACAATTAAGCTGGTTTCTTAGCAAACAAACTACAAAAATGAACCTTTAAAACAAGATTTTGGTTAATGCTCAGTAGCTTTTTGCATCTCAGTAAGGTAAAAAATCGATTTCGAGCCACGTCTGGTGATACTTACTGTAGTTAAATAAGATATAAAATGCTGGCTTTTTAGCTCGTTTTCTCACAAAATATGAGAATGCTTTATCTCAGGGATATACAAGGTCCTGTAAATTGTACAACATAAAAACCTAATAATGATTACATGTATGTGCCATTGTTTCTTTTTAGTTTTAAACCTCCTATAAGCTGCCATAATCCGAAAATATTGTCAATACTTCCGAATAAAAAGTGGTTCCTTTAGGGTTATAGTTCTGATAAAATAACTCTTCATTTTATTTTTTCACAATTTTTAAGGACTAGACGACTAAAATGATACCAAATTTATGAAAATCGGACATTTTTATTATAATGCAAAAGCTTACAAAATTGAGGTGTATGAAAGATAGTTTTCCCCCATTAACCTGTTACTGGAGCAAAACAGGTACTGGCATCATAATGCACAATTGAATCAAAAAGTTAACTAAACGGAAAAGTATTAAGTAAAACTTCATATTTTTTTATTCCGATCGAAGAAAAAAACTGAATTTTGGTACTATAAACTAAGAATTATTTGAAAAGGCCCGAAAATTTGTAAAATAAATAGATCTTAACCTTCATTTCATTCAAAATAACTGCAAAAGTGATATATCCTTTAGACTTACGAAAATGTTTTGCGCATATAATATATCAAAATTCACCATACTTATACAACATTCATAAACTTTTATTGTAAAATGTTCAACCGGTTTCTAAAAATGCTATATTATTTGTCATTTGGCTTCGAAATTTCAAGTTTTATAACCACAAAACTGCGGTTCGTTACATGTACATACTATATGAATAACTGGAATTTTGCAAAAAAAAGTTTTGATAATTTTGTTGCGATGGCTATTGAAAACCAAATTATACTCTATGTCAGAGTTTGTTGGAACGGGGTAAAAACGTTATAGAAGAAAAAAAAGGTGTCGTATTCTTATTAAATAGTGTTAATTTTGTAGATTGAAAAAAGTGCAAGTAAGTTGCAATAATACTTTTTAGCAATCACGATGTATTTT
>JAULBM010340264.1:0-12615 GCA_032357055.1 Geukensia granosissima
AATAAGTGATCTTGAACTTCATAAAACTGAAATTGAATTTTGAGTATAAAAATCGCTATCTGTTTAAATTCAAGCAAAGGCTGTCGCTAATTTGAGGTAGAAAATGCATCTTTTTTATATATTAATCCTAAATTATGCTTGGTAGTTCGTACAATGCAATAGAACTCCCAGTTCTAAATCACGCCTGATGTGCTCCGTTACGACATATGGGATTGAATTGTAGCTCCGCCCAAACCAAAGTTGTCACAGGAGCTGCATTATTGTAGCTACGTCCCGCATGGGTTGCGAAACGAAAATTAACGAAAATCGGGAAAATGAACACGTGTTTCAGTGGTATGTATTTAAACCTCTACAAACAAAATTGAAAATGTTCAATATGAAGCTGCGAGAAATGTGACGGTAGGGAGGGGCAAATCTCACCGCTCTTGATAAACTGTATGAGGAAACGGGTTGGGAGAAATTATCAAAGAAGAGGGAGAATCATAGATTAATTCTCTTTTACAAGATGGTAAACAATTAAGGATTCGCCTAAGTATTTACAAAATATGATACCACATTCAGTCACGACTCAACATAAAACTGGACAATCACACAATATAGTAGAACCGAGGAAATATACTAACTATTATGCGGGTTATTTTTACCAACTTCTGTTAAACTTTGGAACAATCTGTCTCCCAATATTCGGAACTCTAAACATATTCAAAAAACAAACAGAAAATGTAAGGCTTATTATTATATTGGTAGCAGGCTATGACAAATTTTACATGTTAGATTAAGAATGTGTTGTAGTTCTCTGAATGAACATCTTTTTGCACGTTAGTTGACTCACCTAATTGTATTAGTCAACAATCCATATTTTACTTCATTGTAGATAGAAAACTGATTTAAGGAACAACAATATACTTGCAATTAATTATCCCATTATTTTTGACACAAATTTATTTCTATATGGCTCAGATGTTCTAACAGATGATCAGGAAAAACAAGTATTTTTACAGGTTCAGAAATATATCCTTAAAAGTAAACGTTTTACTTATTAACTTGCACTTCTCCAACCATATGATTTCATCTTTTTTTTTTATTCATTTTCTTTTCAACAATATTGTGTACCTAAACTTTTTTCGTTCATATATAAATTTATTCTTCTCTAAATTAATATTCATCCATGAGTATGTAAACTCATCGTAAATATATGCCATGGGCAATAATTAGGAGACGGAGTCTTATAAGCTACACACAGCTTGTTTCCGAATCCTTTCAGTTTATTATACATTTGTAATTTGTATGTATTATTTGTATGCTTATTTTGAATAAATATGTTTAAACTAAAGCATATATATGTAATTTATTTGCCCGACAAATCTAATAGATTCGCCGTACTTTCAGTTGTTTTGCCTAGTCATCAAAATATCAAATATCAAATACAGTCGGGTTATTGCTGTACACTGCTCAGGTCATGGATTTTCTCATCTCTCTTGAGAATAGCGTTGTGTGTTGAAATGTCGGTCTGTACTCCCTAAGGAAATCATCGTACTCATTTCTTATTATCTATCATTATTAGACTTTAAACCTTCAAAGACCCAGACAGTACTGATAAACTGGATCATGAATAATCAGCAATAAGAGACAGAAGAAAGGGGAATGAAATGATTACTGATATTCCATGAAAACATTTATTATTATGATCTGTCAAAAACTTTATTTTTCAAGTCAAACTTTTATTTGATTCATTTCATTTTTCATAAATGAAAAAGCGAACATGTGGTACATTTTTTCATTCATGTTATGTTTTTCGAATGGCTGAATGTAAAGATATTAACCTTTTCAAGACCCAACACAAAACAAATTATTTTCTGTGTAGGCATGATTTATTTTCTAAATTCCAAGCCCCAAAAAGTTGGTTCGTGTATGAATAGCGTAGACACCACATGCAAGTACCGAATATATGTGATATAGGGACACCCCTCCAAAAATCAAATGCCGTCCCTTTATCACATAGCGCAAGTCTAGACAAGAAACTCTGCTATAGTTTTGGATGGCTGTCTCAAATAATCCCACCGGTATACACTTCTTTTTTCTTTGCAGATATCTTTATTTAAACGATTTCCTTAAAGACACATTTTGTCTCAAGTGACATTGACGTTTATTTGCTAAGTCAAAGTACTTTACGAACAGACCTAGATGATCAAGGCTAGCCAATTGTACTGTATAACTTTACCGAGATAGTGTTCTATATAGGCGTCAAAACACTTGAACAGGGTTTCAAGAAAGACTCAAACTTTATATGAACATTCCCAATTGTACTTCACCCCACAGTTTTATCTAGAAAAGATCAAAAGATCAGACCTCCAATTTGATAACAATAAGAATTCCAATGTCTAGCGTCCTACATTTCAGTCGGTATGCTGGCTGTTTTATTTCTTTTCACGATACTAAGCCTCAGAGTACTAGGCTTGACTTCAGATGAAAATCATATAATCAATGGAGGGTTTGAAAACCCAAACACTATTTATCCGTGGCAATGTTTGCAATGCACAGCATCTAGCCGAGAGGACAGCTATTATGGGAATTGGAGTGTTATGGTAACAAAGCGGTAAAGTATTTTACTTTCTTATTTTCTGAAATGAGAGTGTTTTGTTATTCGTGGCTGGTTCTATTCAGGGACAATTTTTATTTGTTGGACAAAATGTATTGATTTAATTTTTACTGATACATTTAGAGCGCTTTCTGTTTTGGGGAGCTAGTTTTTATTATTTTTGTAATGAAGATCACGTTGTTAAGTCTCTCGTTTCCTTTTAATATGTATTTGTTTGCTTTCGAACTTAAAATAAAATGTAGCCACACTTTACTTTATTTTGATTTTTCTCTGGGAAGTTTAGTCGTAGATGCTGTTATCTGTAAACTAATCGACTTTGAAAATAATTCCTTCCTGTCGAAATTGAACAATTTAACCCCGCAACAAACTTTTTGCGCCGGTCCCAAGGAAAACTGTAATCCGATGTTTGCATTATTTACTTATTTGGCCAATAAGTGCTACTTGTTTTACATTGTTTACTTATTTGGCCGATAGTCGTAACATTTGAATAGCATCATATTTTAATTAAGGGCCTTTTAAGCTTACCGTAAGGTGTGGACATGTTTGAATTATTGACGGTAATAGTGCAACCTGTAGAAATTGGTGTTTTACACGTTTTGAATTGCTGTCTCACAGACAATTATACCACATCACTTTTTTTAATACCAAAGACGCTCCTTTTTATCTTTTTTAATACCTTGTAAATAATAGTGAGAAACAAGCAGGATAGCATATCGAGTCTTTTACGCGCTACAGCTCAATTTAGCGGAAATAAAAAAAATATTGCAGGCCCCAACTTTTGAAACATTAATGGAAAAAGGCAAAATACTTTTAAAACTTTGTACGTTAATAAAAATATCTTCCCAATTCATTATGTCATTGAGCTCATTTATACTTCGTCGTACGACATCTCGCGGCTGTCGCGCGAACATGGCGCGACTACAGCACGATATCGGTAAGATTAAACGTACAAGTGCACATGAAGTACAAACACTCAGCGATATTCGCACATAGTACACGTCCCGCGATATCGCAAGACGTCTCGCGTCAGTCGCGCGACGATCGTTTTGAAGTATAAATGAGGCCATACATTAAAACATTTCTCAAACTTAGAATTACAGCGCACCTAGCGAAGTTATTGCAAGGAAAAATTATATATGATGCATAAAACTAGCCAGTTCGTGTAAGATTAAAGACTTTTTATCAAAGGTCTTCCAGACGTACTGACCTTAACATCAATGAAATACATCTAGTTAGTAAAATATCAGTAAAATAAAAATTTGTAATTAGTCCTTGTGTATATATCGCTGTATGCATCTGGTAATAACATTTCAGAAAAGACTTTTCAGCCCTCACTCAGATTATTCGGAGCCATGGTCATCAGAACTTTATCTTCAAATGTTACATCAAGTTACTGAATGTAGCTCCAGGAAAGATTTATACTGATGTTAATGTGTATGCAGAATATATTGATGGGGAAGGTATGTTGTAAACAATATTGTTTTGTGGTAAGTAAAAAGTGAAGTCTCTGACTGATTGGTTGTTGCTTAAAGTCCTTGCATGCATATTCAGGACGAAAGCCAATAATGAGTGAAAATGAATGAATCCTTATTTATACAAGACCGACACGCTGAGTCGGAGTTTTAACGTGCAAGCTTACGAAGGAAACAGTCCACACGAAGACATGCGACACTAGATAGAACTGTGCTCTTACTCCTAAATGCTGAGTGCTTAGCGACAAGCAGCAAATACCAATTTCAAAGTTTTTGGTTTGACCCGATCGTGGAATAAACTTACGACTTTCTATACTCGTGGGGAGAGCGCAAACCATTACACAACCGAGGCGCCTCAGGCGGTCGTGAAGTTTCTGAAAAATTGTAACATCAGCTTTAGTGATCAAATCGACATAACGCATTCATAAATTTCAATATTTATTTTTAAAGCAAAATAAGTTGTGTTTCGTGTATGTCTTTTCCTTGCTTCAACTTACGGCTATAGTTTACGTGAAGTTCGTTGAATTAAGAACTTTGATTTTCTTTATCATTCAAGACTTTAAAAGATACGTATACACAGTGAAGAGATGTCATGACTGGGTCGTTTCACTGTTTTTACTTTACTAGCTCTTCGTTTCAGGTACCGATGTGAAAATGCAATTTGTAGATGTTCCAAAATTACAAATTTCGTCTAACTGGACAGAATTAAGTGGAGATGTGTACATTCCCTACAGTTGGTATCATAGTGTTATTATTGTATTATATATATAAACTTTGACCAGTGTAGATATAAAATCATGTACATTCTAAACACTAAATCCTTATGCAGGCGCGGATTCAGACGGGCGGACCCGACGCACGCCCCATCCCTATAAAAACACATCTGGTAACGATGGTAGAATTTCTCCATCTTGCTTCATCACACAGGCTGAATATTTCTAAACTTGTTTGATTTCAATCTCCGAAACCGAGTGTATAGTACTTCCTTCGTCAGACGTATACTACAGGAGGTGTAACTGAAAGATAGGTGTCACTGCGTTCGGATATTGGTTTTAGTTGCACATGTTTGCTGTTAATGAACGTAATATTTGCATTTATAAAAATTTATTATGACAAAGATGTCGGTAACATAATTTAGAATTTTACTATATTCTTTCTAAAATAAATTTTTTTTGATAGTGTTAAGTCGCAGTTTTTGATAAACGTTTCAGATATTGGGAACAGTTTTAAAATTTCTATAGAAATACCAGAAAACCAAGTAGATTATCTACTAGACAATGCAACATTGACAATAATGGATAAAAATCCTAACTGGAGATTACAAGCCGATTTGGATATAGAAAAGATACGAAAGGCTACACTAACACTGAGGCAAGTTCATTATATACTAGTATATATGAAAATGTTTCCCGCATCATTAATTTTTATTAACGAGGCGGTTAAAGAGGTATGCGCTAGCAAACACTTTTTCAAAAGGGTTAAATTTTGCGACATTCAAGATCCAACTGAATATTTTTTCAAGACAAAATAAGGTCAAGAATTTTTTTTCAAATAAAAATCTAAACCGCCATTAGAAAATTGAATGGTTCGTGCATCTTAAAAATTATATATTTTTTAAATATCTGTTGAGTGGGACGTTGCTTAACCAAACAACTTGTAATGGAAAGATTAAAGTAATGTCATCCGAAATAGTTTGGTCGATATCATATGATTCATTGGTCGATACAAAGTATCGTTATCCCAAATGACAGCCGATATATTCTCACTGGCATAGATACAAGTCCATTCACCCCTTAGTGCGGCTGGGTTATAGAAATTGACCGCTCGGTTTCTCCGCCTACAGGTAAAAACACCTGCTGTAGCAGCGTTCTTTGATTGCGCTGGATGTATTAATACTCATCCATCCCGAGAGTAGCCGGGGTTGAGAAATAGGTTACTCGGTTTCTACACCAGAGGTAGAATCTCTTCTTAAGCGGCGTCCGCTGGTTGGGCGAGATGTTTATAAATTCTCAATCCGTCTCAGACGGGAACGTTACCGCTGTACCTGCCCTCCTGGCACACCCCATTATGATTAATTGTTTGATAACATGAATGAATATGCATGAAATATCATCACTCAAATCAATCAAACATCTTCAATATCCAATGTGACCATAGTTGTGCACTGGACACCGCAGCGGTCTCTACGGCTCGACTCAGCGCGAACCCCAGGTGGCGGATAAGGGTGGCTCTCTAGTTGTGGGTTGCCAGGTTATAATACAGAGAGTCTGGCCGTGGAGCATAGTGGGTGACGTGTTTGGAGAGTGCCACGCTCCTTGCACGTAATAGACCCCTTTTGTAGTTTTCGAAAAAGAGTTGATTTATACCGCTACAAAGGCTAAATTTTATGTTCCTACCAGCCACTCCTTTTTCCAGTGGCAATCAAAAACCGTTGCCCTGTCGTTTCCCATCCAACCCCTTTTTCGATATTGCTAATTGTTGAACTTGTTCTCGTCCTGAATATGCATGAAATATTTGCCACTGTACGTTAAGCAACCAACAATCAATAAATCATAGTTGTGAATAATAAACTTATCGGAATACCAGTTACATGATGGGTGTTACCAGTCGAGCAGAAACGGATTAGCCTTCTGGGGCACTAGAGCTTGTCAATATTATTTTAACAGTGCCCTCCAGATGGGGTTCAATTAATGCTTAAGATGATGATGATTTAACCTACCTGGCACATACCAGTTGTGCATTGTTGTTAATGTTTTATTGTTGTATTCTTCTCCAGACCAGTGGCACACAACTCCAACAACACATACTGTAGCCAGTTCCACGGGATTTACTGTATAGATACCAGCAATATGTATGTTGAGGTATGACGACTTTCGTCGCTTATTTTACGTGTATGATTTTAGACGACTTTACCCACAACATTAACAAATAAGCCCACCACCAACTCCCCCGCTATTAAAAGGAAATGCACAAAGGGTCTCATAATAAAAAACGAAATGAGAATAATTGTGAATAAAACCAACCCTGTTTCCAAAGTCCTTTTGAAAAATCTTTATAAACTGTCCTCTGCTTTAAAAAACCAAATCGAAATATTAAAGCTTTGGTGTGTGGGCTATTGTTACACCTACATGTGAGATTAAAATGGACAAAATCTTGCGGTTTAAGAATTGTAAAGCATTTTTCATTTCTTCAGATGAAATAATTCGACAGTTCTGTATCCAATTTTTACGGGTTTATGCCACGAATTGATTAGTTTATGTCAAGCATCCTAAGGTGTGGGAGTGGTCTAAGTAGTTGATTAAATGATTAAAGCTTGTCGTACAGTTACCTATACGGCCTGAGTTCGCGTCTGACTTTGTTCCACAAAAAATGGTTGCGTTTGACTTTTATCGCACGTGATAAGGTTTGTCAGTTACATATCCAAGGTCAATGGTTTTCTCCGGGCCCTTCGGCTTTCCACATCAGTAAAATGACCGCCGCAATATGACTGAAATTTTGTCTAAAGTGGTGTTAAACCCAATCAAATAAATAAATAAACAAATCTTAAAGCTTGAGAACCACTTAGATGCATGGACTAAAACAAGAAAGTCTTTGACTTGATTCCCTTCCAAGTAAACCAAAGATATGCTGTTGCTATCCTGATACAGTTGTTTTGCGCAATAAGTTTGTCCTATACATTGCTATTAGAATGCAAACCTTGAAGTTGAT
This sequence comes from Geukensia granosissima, assembly GCA_032357055.1. Lineage (NCBI taxonomy): Eukaryota > Metazoa > Mollusca > Bivalvia > Mytilida > Mytilidae > Geukensia > Geukensia granosissima. Next base: position 7,780 of record JAULBM010340264.1, read on the forward strand.
AAACTTTTGTCTAATTGACCGTTGACTTTCATATATTTTTTCAGTAAATATCAGAAATTTTATATATATTTACAGATAAAACAAACGAAAAATCAGTTTGGCTTTGGAGCATCTGTCAGCTCTGAGGTTATCAACGGAAACAATTCAAATGCCAATTATACTCAGTTCGTCATTGACAATTTCGAGTGGGCCTTGGTTGAAGACGAATTAAATTGGAAAACTATGGAACCTCAAAAAGTATCGTATAAATTTGATTGAGCATAATCTTATTTTGAAAAAACTATACCCATCATTACTTGCGTCAAAGTTACAAATCACTGTTGACGACTTTGTTCAACCAAGTGTTACAGGAGTTTTAGAGTCTCCTATTGGACTATGTGTCCTAGCACTACTGAATTACAGTTTATTTTCTTAAGATTATCAACGACTGTTTAACTGAAACTTACTATAATGTGATAGTAAAATTGCATAAAACTCGTATAAAATATATAATTATATAAAATAATTTTTTTAGGAAAGAAATGCCCCGGTCATCTTTATTATTTTTTTGAATATTAAAATTTGCATATTTGGGATAGTTTTATATTTTTTATATGTTTTATAAACTTTATGATGTTTAATTTCACAGGGAAATGTACTAAATGATGACACTCTTGAGCATACACTAAAATTACTCCGAAATAATGGGTATGTTTATTAAAAAGATACTTTACTCAGTCTAGAGAGAATTTATGATAAAACAAAGTATCACAGTCAAAAAGCATGACACGAACGTAAATATTGAAGGCCTTATGCAGCCTTGTGATATTTTTTATTTTACGTTTTGGATCACACCATACCTCCTTTTTCTATAAGTATATTCTTTGTGTATATATGAGCATGAGCTCTTACACTAAAGTATATCTCCTAATTGGAACCATGATAATGCATTGAATTAGCGACAAAAAATTTGAAAAACACTAGAAGTTCTTCATTTGGGTGAAGACTCTCATACGGAGTTCAGTTTTAAAATTTACCAATCCGAACATTCTTCCTAATTTATCTCATAAGCTAACCGACTTTTTTCTGTTTATTATTTCTTAGCCATGTTAAGAGTAGTCTTATCTTCTTGCATTTCATTTATTGTATTCTTTGTAAATAAAACACTTGTTATTAGAGAACTGTATTCCAATTTTATGCATTTTTTAAATATTGACAGATAGCAGCGATGTGCCATTGATCGTCTTATATATAAAGTTAAAATATTTTCTACATGTCATGTCTTTGAAGTTTTTAAAGTTGTAAGCGAAATACGAAAATAATGAATTAAAGGAAGAATTTAACAGGAATCAACTGTATTTGTTAAAATTCTAAACCACTGAAACGTATTGCACTGAAAAGCTGTCATTACCGTTGGATTTGGCTTCCTATTTCGATTTGTTTGGATTTTAGTACTTCCTTTTTCTGTGTTTTGATCTCGGACTTCCTCTGTTTTGGTTTTTATGATTTAGAGATTAAAGGTTACTCCATTAAATGCGCAAATAGCATATCCAATTTCACCATATTATTGCAATATTGGTTAACATTTTATGCATTATGCTATTTGAATTACCAATCGTGAAACTATTTTTGCTTGTCATTTACCATATACATGAAGAACAAAAACTTGGGGAAGTGGACTGTTTTCTGCCCTAATAAAGAAGAATCCTGACTGGATCCAGACTTTAGCACCCGGGGATATCAGGAAATCTTTACAAGATAGGCTTAGTATGATGGCAGCTAAATACAATGGAAGGTAAATATTTCGAAAGATTGGACTTTTATCAAATCAATCATTGAGTTATATTAGTTTATGCATTTTAATATTAAACTGAAACCACTGAATGAGCACAATATAAAGGAAACTTGATGGTTTCAAAAGCAAACAAAGAGAGGCTTCGATATGATCATGTTTTATTGGTGGCCCAAAATCGCTAGTCTTTTAAGAGAAAAAACTGAAGAGTAAATCAAAGAGGGACAAGGTGGAAGATAAATCCGATAGCATTGCAAAGACGAACCATAACGCAAAACACACATGATAACAAACAAGAAGGACCCCACAAAAACTGTTAATGAACTAAAGGTAAGGGGTTTATGTTTCTTTTAAGACTCCTTCCATTTTTTCTCTATTCAAAGTCAAAGATTGTCAGTCCAATGATCTTGCAACACGTTCTTGTGCTTGCATTTTTTTTGTATTTTAAAATATTTATTAAAATATAGATTATATACAAACTCTAGTTTGACAGAAATCTGTGTCTGTTAGAAATCACTAATCTATGTGAAAAGCCTCTTTTTATTTCCAACTGGCCACCAAGAAGTGTCGGCCATAAAATTTCTGGAGTTCCACCCTTGTTTGTGTCAGCAGCTTTGCACCGAGTCTGTCAAAAATTTTTGTTTAGAGTACCAGGTCTTGTATAAGTATGTTATACTAAGTGGCAACTGGAAAGATACTACTTAGGAATGAACAGTTGACAATTGGAAAGTCCTTTCCCCAATGCCTATTTCGGGAAAGATATCAAGATAAAAGGCAGACCTAAGACTGTGTTTTATCTTTTATTTCAAGTCATTTTGAGAGACGAGATGAAAATAATCGGAAGATCTAGCATTGTTCAAAGAAAGAACATCATATGTATAGCTTAAGCTTAAATTAAGGGTTTGGGTTAGCTTCCTGATATTACGTGGTAAATTCGCGCGAAAACGGACTGCCTAAATGAATATAGAATCATGTTGGCAAAGAAAGTGACACAGTAAGTGCTAATTGAAATGTTAAAAATAGGCACTGAAATTTATTATTTATAAAGTATGCAGTCACCACAGTTAATTTTGTATCTGTTTATAATTTACAGTTTCGATCATTTAGATGTATATAGCGACACCTTGCAGGGAGATTTTCTAGAGACAGTAGTCCAATCTGCAAATATCACAGAGGAATTACTTGTAATGGCGAAGGACAAATTTCCATCTACAAAATTATTTTTAAATGAAAACAATGCACTATCTAGTAGTATCCATACAACAGTAAGTTTGCTTACCAATATTTACTTCTTGTATATTTTGGCGTTTGATGACTTCATAAAATACTAAATAGTTAAGGATGATAACTTTTAAAATAGTGATTATAATGAGAAACTTAAAATAAATTAAAGTAGTTTCGTTATTAAACAGTCGTTTGAACTGAGGAGAGGAGACTCTTTATTCATATCTACTGCTAAATATGTTATGTGTATAATTTACACTTGTGTTATATTATATGATAATGCTATTCTGTTTTAAATGCACCGTAAGTTTTTTTTGTGTTTGCTTTAGTCCGAAAGGGCTGCTTTCTGTTTTGCAAATAAACTGTTTTTTAAAATAATTATAAACAAATCATAATTATTATCATTATTAATACAATGTAAATTGGAATAGCAAAGCAAATTAAATAACACAGTAATACTATTTAAAATATAAATAATAACATCGTTCAAATGTGCACGGCTTATAGTTTTAAGGAGAAATTACAGAAATCTTTGCTTTAAACGTATTCTTGCTTGTTTTAATTTTTAATGAATGGGATAGTGAACTTCATATGGCAGAACCAGAGAAGGAAAATGAACTGATATTTACTAGTTATCGATTTTAAATTTAAAAAGATAGTAGCTTTTAGACATCTTAGCTGTCTGTCTCCAAGGTTTTAGTTATAAACCGTACTCTTGGACATTTCCATAAAATTTTGTTTCAATCTATAAAATGTTACCACCAAAGTATCCTTGCTTTTTTGGTCATAGACGAATGCTTTACACCAATTTTGTATTAAAGAATAGAAGCGAAATGTTGTTTCAGATATAATATGTATTTTTACATTAGCTTTTAGAACGAATAATGATACATGCGCCGATTTTATTTTTATAAGATAAAGCAAATCCAAATTTGAAAATAAGCTAGTGTTTGATTATTGTTTGTTTTGCCTTCTTGCATCAGAATATTTTTTGTGAAAACCATAACTCCTCAGAGCTAAATGGGCGTTCATACCCGACTGAGCTGCGGAAGGTCGTAGTTTAGATCCTCGCCCGGTAAAACCAAAGACATTTAAATTTTATTTGCTGCTTTTTTGCTGAGCACGCAGCATTTATGAGTTAGTACAGAAGTTTCCTTCAAGAGTTAGCACGTTATAACATTGCTAAGCGTGTTTATCTTGTGCAAAGCAGAGTTCATTGATCATCATTTATTTTGTTGATTTGCTCTCTTTCTGATCAAACAATATCATTTTTGTCAGCGACGAATTTTGCCCTTTTGTAAGACCTACTTGACATAGAAATCAATCACATATTGTTTTCAGGAATTTGTGCTATTTATTTAAATTCTAAATCATTGGAAGTATCAAGAAGCTTAATAGTGTATCGCACGAGGTAGACAAGTTAGCCATTGGACTTGGCTTGCTATTTCGGTTTGTTTGAATTTAAGTAGTTCAGCTTTTATGTTTGAATCCTGAATTTTAATAGCCATGCTAGTTTTAGTTTAGATGATTCTGTTGAGTGGTTACTCTTTGAAACACATATAAACCAATGACTAATTCAAAATATTAACGCAACATTGGTGAACTTGTATTTTATGGTCAGTGTCTGCTTTTTGCTGGATCTTATTATCATGCTGTTTTTATCGATAGAATACAGGAACCGAAGAATATCACCATCTGTGTATAATGCAAACCAATGGAGATTTTGTTTTAAAAAGTGCAGATTTATATATTCTGACTTAAGGTAGTAGACCTATGTAAAGGGACATAACTTTTGACAATCTTTGGTATGTTTGTGTCAACCATTTTTATATATCTAATGT
>JAULBM010340274.1:0-12615 GCA_032357055.1 Geukensia granosissima
AAGATCTTTTGTCCACCTTTCACATTTCAACGTGCTGCGGTCGTATTATGTGCTTGCGAAGCACCTCTGTTTTTTTTAAATTAGAGATAAACGGGTAAGAAAGATAACTTGCCTTTTTTCCTGTCTTCATTCTTAAAAAATTGGATGAAGTGAGCACAACAGCATTGCATTAATTCCCATACATGTATGTGCATGCCTTTAAGAAACCAAAAGCAACTGGAACTGTAGAATTAGTAGTTGGTAACTACTGGGGACAGGCACATAAACTGGAACTGTAGAATTAGTAGTTGGTAACTATAAAGTAAAAGCGGTATGAATAGATAGAATAGAAATGAAACATACATGTTCTTATGAAGTTGATGATCATGATGATTTCTAATTGCCTTTAGATTTCCTCCAGGATAGAAATATAGTTTACTTACCAAGAAAAGAAGCATTTAAAGAAGCAGATTGCTACAACTGCTATCACTGACAGTGAATCAGAACTTTTTAACTTTTTGCACATTACATACATGTATACTGTAAATTCGGAAATTATGTGTGCATTTATTTTTGAGATTTTTTAAATTTTAAGGCAATAATGCAAGTTTTATTATTGTGACTTTTTAAAACTTGTGTTGAAATACTACTGAAAAAATTCAGAAATGTGAGTATTTTTAATTGTGATTCTCAACCTATTGCAATTTTAGCAATAATAAAAACAAGGAAATAATTTCTGAATTTACAGTATATATAGCTGCAGTACTGTAGCTCTTTATGGTCCTTGTGCTATTTTTTTTGAGGACCATAAAAAAAAAAAATAGCACAAGGACCATAAAGAGTTACGGTTCCAAAGCTACAGTATATAGAACTTACAAGGTTTTGATCATTGCATCAAAAGCAGTGCTAACCTTGAGGTTTTACCTATTGCATATTACTTATTTTAAGTAAAAAAAATCATCTCCCTTTTTCAGAATACAGAGCATTTTAAAATACCAGAGTGTAAAAGGGAAGTTAACAGGTGGCAGCACTGCAGTTGATCTTGAAGATAAATTTGATGTTTTAATTGATGCCAATGACCAGATTTTGGAAAGAGTGGTAGGTACATCTATCCATATACATATAATTTCACATTTGGCAGAAAAAATTATAGACCTATAGTTAGGGGATCTTTTTAAATAAGGAGGTAACCTCCTTACTTTTTTAAGTAAAAAAATTCCAAGCAGTCTTTTAATATGACTTGGACAATTAATAAATAAATCTATTACAAGTAAGTTCTTTTATTTCTTACTTGCATGTATTTAAGTAAGAAGTGCTTAGAGTAAAAGTCTAATTTTCTTGTACACACTGTTTTTAAGTAAGATCTGCACACTACCAAGAACATTCTGAAACAATTAGATTCCCTGACTGGTAAAAAGCATTTGTCACAAAGAGATTTAAAGGAATTACCCCAAGAATTATTTCTGATCATTTATATAAGTGTGGTGAGAACAGTTCCATCTAAGTTTACCAGGGTAATTTCCAGCATATTTAATTTGCTGAATTAGAACTTAAATGCTTAACTATTTAATTTCTTTCCTGTAAATCAATTGGCATCCATTTTACATTGAACTCATTAAAAAGGCCAACATGTATTTCAGCTTGTTTAGAAAGTGCTTTTGATTTGATTAAAAATTCATATTTTATATTAATCTGAATCTTCAATCTGTTTGTAGGGAGGATGGTTGGATGAAGCATCAGGAGTTAAGAAACAGGAGACAACACTAGTGGTAGCCTCTGCTACACCAAAACAACATGCAGCTGCTAGCTGGAATAAAAAGGTAGAGTACCTGCTAAACCAGCTATCTTATGATAACAAACATATTTAGAATGGCAGTCCTTTTAACTATTTTACTTTTAAGACTTGAGCAGTTTTAATTTTCATCTTCTTAAAGTCTTTTGGGTACTCAAGCTTCCCTGCCATAAAACCAACAGCTATAACTGAATTATTGTTAAAAATTGCATTAACCTCTTATAAAACAGTAATTCAAAGCAGTTTTTGTTTTTGCATTTGTTGACCTGTAAAAAATTATGAAAAAACATCATGCACTTAAAAAGTAAACCATGGTAATTATATAATGATGCAGATTCCCAAAAACTACAAAAAAAAATATTATCTTTCAAGATTTATATTGTGTTTTATTCAGGATGCGTCTTCTTTGGACATTGTGCACTAAACCAAAACAGAGCATTGATTAATCGTTGTAAATATTCACGAAAGAAAAAGAACACATTCTGACAGCAGTTTAGTTTGATAAAATTTATTAAATTTTCAGACAGCTACTCCTGGACAGGGAAGCAGTTTGTCTAGTTATAGGCTACTAGCAGCACGTAACATACAGCGACCACAGCTGAAATTTAAAGACAAAATTGACAATGAAAACCGACCATTTGTACCAACTCTTCGACACAAACCTAATGCTATGAGAAGTTTGGAAGGTATGTTTGAAAATATTGATGGTACATATAATGAGATATGCAGTATGTCACCCAAACTGAATCATATTTCGGAAAAAAGCCAGTGTATTTTATATTTCCTGTCTTTTTAAAATGTAAAATTAGGTTTCTTACTGCTAAAATGAATGAAAACAGTCCTAAAATGGAGAAGGCCATTGTTATTCATATGTATCTCTGGTACATTTATACTTTATATAGTATGTAATTTTTAAATATTAGATTCTGAATGTATTGTTGGAATAATGCCTAGGTAATGTCAGTTTAAATTGAATGAAACACTGAATATTTGATTGGATTCATAAGAATGCAGGGTTTTAAAAATTTATTCCCTGAAAAATATTTCTGGAAAGTTCCTGAATGCATGCTTGGAATGATGCTTAAGAATTGTTAATTTGATTTTTATGATGAGCTATAGCAAAAGGATACAGGATTACATTGAATTTATTCCCTGAATTCTATTTTTAGAAAGTTTGAAGCTTCCAGAAGATGTAACTCCAGAAATGGCAGAAAAACCAGAATTTCAGTAAGACAGTTTTGCTTGTAGAGTTAGTCTTTTCAAATAGTACATACATATGCATTTACATGAGAATTCAGGCTATTTGTGCCCCAGGGCTGTCTGCTTCAGTAGAATTGTTGTGCCAGAGTCTAAACCAATGTTTGAATAGGATCACTTTTGCATCACATCAAATTCCTTTAACTGTTTAACCTGTTACACCTAACCATAGGGTTATATGCTGACTTTTCAAATAGAAGATTTTGGGTATTCAAGAGCTCTTTGGCCTTGGGAGTAAAAAGGTGAACATTGTCCATTTCATTGATCTACTTGAGAGACTGCCTAGTCACTAATCATTGATTAGGTGATCATATTGTCATCTTCAGTGACACATATTAGAATAAGAATTTGCTCTAAAAATTTATTTTTGAAGACTGAAAGAAATATTTTAAATTGTGTTGTGATCTGTCAACACACATTTGAATGAAAATAAACATGTAGCACAAGTAAATAAGAGACAGTTGTATAATTTTCATAAGTACAAAACAGTATAAAAACTTTGCATATCTCATTTACATAATGTTTACAAAGGATAACAGAAAATGTTGACAATTAAATACCATAAAATCAACCCTCAAATATAGACCATGAAAAGACATAAATGAACAGAGAACAGTCTAAAATAGAGAATTTTATGTGGAAAACTGATGATAATTATATTTTTGTAAAATTGAGAAGATAGGTAAACATTCAGATTTGAGGCTTGCTGAGAATTTGATGGTTTACTTATCAAGATTGTAGAAATTAAGATTAGGCCTAAGTTGTGTTTTTCTTTGTTTTGTGTCCACTTGCTGCTAGGTTTTGTTGTTAATGATGAAAAAACAAACAAACAAAAATATTGCATAAAATAATGGCTGAACAATCAGGAAATTTCATATTGCTTTTCATACATAAAATAATCGCATATTTTAAATGCAGCATGTTTTATCCATATGCAGTTTGTATAGATGTATTGCAAAACATAGATTTCAAGTTTTATGAATTGTGGCAAACAAAGGCTGTGTTTTTTATTCTATTTGTGTTTTATGACCTGGCTGGCTGGTTAGTTTAAAAAAAATTGACCTGACGCAAAACAAATATAAAAACAGACATGGCCTTATCATTGTTTTAAGGTTTGGTTCTCTAATTCTTCAATGGGGTAATTTTACCGTTTTCAATTAAAATATTGTCTGAAAACTCTAGCGGAATATTGGCATTATCATTCTACTAAACTGTACATGTCTTTCTTAGGTGTAACATGTAATATATGATTTACTGAGACTTTAGTAATTTATTCTTGTTTTTATATAATTTTGATTAATTTTAGATACCCACATCCATATCAGTATGAACTGGATAATCTGAAACCTGTACTGAAACAGTTAGATTCAGCCACACCTGTTGTAAGTTGAACTTCTCTTAAACTGCAATGGCTTCAGTAACCATGGATATCTGGAACTCTTTTTGTTGTCCCTTTAATCAGATTTAAATGCACCTCAAGGGCTCAAATGCCCTCCTAACTCCCAACAATTTTCATTGCTTGGGGTTCGAGCAATCATAATTTGACTGTTTATTCACTTCTTGGTTGTTTGGAATGTATATGCTAAGCCGACCTTTGTAGAAGTAGTGTAATGTTTCACTAGTAAAACCTGAATAAATACAAAGTAATTTCACTTTACTCATATGCCAGGGCATAATCTAGGATTCAGTGAATAGGAGAGGAGACTTCTCCCTTTCAAGAGTTTCAACAGGGAGAAGTGGTACTTCTGCGTGTGGGTATTTTGCGTTTTAAAATGGACATAATGTTTTACAATGATAAAACAAGTGATGAAGTTCAGTTTCATTAATTGTGGTTTGTGTCTGTTGTTTCCTGTTTCACTTAAAAATGCTCTAGTTGGAGACTTCAAGCGATCTTCAAAATTTTTTTGCAACTAAAATCTCCATTTGGTTCCCTAGATTATGTACTGTTTGCAAACAAATAGTTAATACATGAGCAAATGCAATGTGGTGATTACATTTTAACCCATGCTGCACCAAAATTAGCTAAAAAAATCAATACAACCTTATTTGAATACTTAAATGAATAAATGCTATATAAATTGTAAAAGTTTCTTATGGAAATTTGTCAAAGTTTGAATTTTTTATTGAATTATTACCTCTTTTGAGCCAGTTGTTTGTCCTGAAAATATAACACCTATCCATATTTATTCTTCATTCAAGATGTAGAAATATCTTTACTGAATAAGGATATGCTGTATACTTTTGTTATGAAAATTGTCAAAATGTCATTTTTTTGGCACACATTTATGGACAACATGAAAAGTGTACAAGTATGGTCTGTCAGAGCACAGTGAATGACACTTGCACAGTAAAATCAATGAGATAATTCTAACACGATATGTTTATTCCTTGATTTTGTCCAAGTTTTACTTCACTTAAAACAGTTCAATATTTTGAGGCCAAAAGACACCTTATCCTACCTTATCCTTTATCATTATGTATTAGATGGTCACTTCTATTTCTATTTAGGGGCCTGGGTGGCCGAGTGGTCTAGGTAGTTGATTTAAACTTACCTGTTCAGATCACTTTATCCTATCACCTATACGGCGTGAGTTCGCGCCTGGGTTTGTACCATACAAAAACGGGTTGCATTTAACTCGCATCGCAAGAGCCTGTCATCCCTTTTCCAAAATAAAGTTTTCATTAAAACCATTTGAATTAATTATGGTTTGAATAGCACAAGCAACTTCGACTGAGGCAGCCATCTTGGTTGGCGGATGCCCGATACAATTCTGAAAGGAACCCATCTAAGGACCATTTCACCAAAGATTGGTTCCAATGGAGTACATCTGACATAATTATAAAGGAGACCAACCTAAGGACCCTTTCGCCTTTATAAGGTTCTAATTGTGCGAGGTGTTAAAGATAAAAATTTTTTCGCAAATTTCCCATAGGGATCTATATAACACTTAGTTCGGCTGGGATGGCCATCTTGGTTGAGGTTGTTAATGCTGGACATAATATTGGAAGGAAACCACCTGAGAATCATTTCAGTAAAGATCAGCGCAATAGTTTCAGAGGAAAAGATTTTTGAAATTCATCCCCCCTTTTTCTATATTTAGTCTGGAGTCCATTTTGTTTGGAGATCAGGGTCATTGGACACAATTTTATTAAAGGACCAACTAAGGACCATTCCAGCCAATTTTGGCTAAGATAGGCTCAATAATTTTAGAGGAGAAGATTTTCCAAATTTCATCTCACCTTTTTTCTATTTTTAGCCTGGCGGCCATCTTGAATTACGGATCAGGTTATCAGACACAGTTCTGAAAGATGACAACCTAAGAACAATAGCTGCCAAGTATGGTTCAAAATGGCCCAGTGGTTTCAGAGGAGAAAAGCTTTAAAAAAAAAGTTTACGACGACGGACGACGGACGTCAAGTGATGGCCAAAACTAACATAACCTTTTAGGTCAGGTGGGCTAAAAAATATATTAACCGAGTATTAACCTAGGGAGAAAGCCGAGTTCTATCTACTTTTCTTGGTCATATATTTTAGACTCGTGACAGAAAACTGGCAGCATAATATAGTGTAATGTTAAAATTATATTTTACTTTACTTTCATCTAAATTATTTTTCTTCAAAACAGCTTAAATCTTCTTAGATTTGAAGTTCCATTTCGCTTTTTGAAACTAGAATGGGGATAACCAGATTACGGTATCCAGTACTTTAAGACATCGTTAAGACGCGCTCTTTTTAGTTAGGGTCATTAAGCAATATATTTAATTTATGAGCTTTCTTATTTTCTGTGCATTTTATTATTATAATTTTGACTAGAGCTATCATCATTTGCTTGTTTTATAAATGAAACGTTGAAGTTGAATTTTAAATTTGATTGCTCTTAATTAATTTTTAATTGAACATATCCATTGATAAATTATATGAAATTTTTTATGAAATGATTATTTCAACCTATCTGAATTTATATCCTAGGGTAGACATAGCACCTTTAAGGTGTCAGGGTTATCTGATAGTTTATCATAGTCACTGCAGAACTTATGGTCACTCCCTACATGTTCTGTAGAGTAAGATATGAGGGTTAAAGAGTTTGTGGTTAGATTTTGAGGTGCTTTCACTTCAGGTGTTTCTCAGGGAAAGATAAGAGTCATCATTTCGAAAATGTTTCGGTCGCAATCATGACTTGGTCGAACGGTACGAAATATCAATTTTACAAATGACAGGGGATATATTCCCAATGTCGTAACTTAAATCCGTTCTTATCCCGGTTGTAAATATACACCGGCTTTGTCTACTGAGTAACATGACGGTTGCCGCTGGTGGAGAAGGAGTTGGTTACCCTTCCGGAGCACCTGAACTAACCCTTGTTTTTGTAGGGTTCATGCTAGTCAAGCTTTAGTTTTCGGTGTTTTTTGAGTGTTCTACTTTTGCCTTTCGTTTCATTTTGTTGGCTTTGGTCTTGTCTGTCTTCTTACATAACGATTTCTGTCTACCCCTATGGTATCTTCGAATTCCTTTTTATATTCAACTTTTTTAGTATTTTAGTTATTTTAATTCTGTTCTTGACTAAGTAAACATTTTTTGTTGTACTTTTAAACTGTGTATGTCATAACTACTTTGGTTATCCTAGGGTTTGTGTTTATATAAGCTTGAGTTTGCTTTGTATCGTTTGTGAACTTATGTTTCTTTTTTATTTCAATCTATTGGTCATGGTATTATCTGCCGTCTGACCTAAATCATGAAACGCAAACTCTTAGATTCAACAAATTATAAAACACTGTATATAAAAATAGCGATACACAGCGGAACAAAAAATGTTATCATCACAATGATGACATGAAACAGCTATATCTTTCGGTCTGTCATCTTTTGGTAATGGCCCTGTCTGTCTTTTAACTTAAGTCCAGTGTAGAATTTCCAAGTGGGAGATCAATAGTGCATAATCCAAAGAGAAAACACAAATTCGAAGCAAAATTAACAAAAAATGCAAACTAAAGCGACAAAGACTTGGATTCCACGAACTCCTCTACAAAACAGGAGTGGAATCAGGTGTCCCGGAAGGGTATGATTTTCATTTACGTTTTATGCTCTTTTTGCTCAAAACTTCCATACAACTGTATAGCTGTAGGAAAATGACTAAACTTTACAAACCATTTAAATCATATTACACATACGATTTTTTAATATGCATTAACATTTAAAATACGTTATCCAATCCACTTGGTAATGTGTTGTACGGTTCCCGGTCTGTTCAGTAGATATCAGTTCACACATACATGATAAAAAATTGTAGCTAAACCCCATGCAAAACTCGGAAACATGACAGACAAAGGAACAAAACAAATCATTCTTCGTTTCAAATCTATCTAGAAATAACATTCGTGAATAGGTATTGATCTCTCCACAGAAACTATCAACAATAGGACCTGCAAGAGTAAACATAAGAAATAAAGTATAATTTTTATAATTGTACCAAATTGAGAAATTGACAAATGAAAATTTAAAAAGTTTAGTTGAGTGCCATAATATATATACGGTCTTGAAACTTTAAAGTGAAAATCAGAGGATGTCGTATGGCTTAGTATTCATTATTAAACATATCATAATCAATGAAACTCTGTTATAAAATAAAGCTCAAAGAACATTATCAAGTGTCGATCAGTTTTGCAATTCCGCAATAGGAGCCCATCATTTTTCTAAATAGTGAATTTTGCATTAATATTAACAAAAAATAACATAAACTAATTTTTTTGCTGCTTTTAAACAAAAATTGAAAAAAATGGTGGTTATATATAGTGAATGTACTTGCAACGAACAACACATACAATGTTACCAATAATCATTGTATCTGACATGGAACGTTGCTACTTGCTGTTCTTACACAATCTGTGTCAGCTGTGGTAAATCTGTGGTAGCTGTGGAAATCAGTTTATATGTTTCAATCCTCGTACTTGACATCTTAATCAATAGCATTTTATGCATAGCAGAGACATTTGTTTATGGATTCGTATTCACAATTCTTGTCATTATCATATTTTCATTTTATTACTAAAAGATACCTGGGGCTGGTTTTCGAAGGTATCTTAGGAATAAGATATATTTTTGTCCATTTAAATAACATTGATTTAGGATATCCTAACGTTAACGTAAGATATCTCCAAAATCCAGGCCCCTGGTATTTTAATCTAGAGCAATGTTATCCTATTATTTCATGAGTTGTCATAATAACCATTAATTTCAAAGTTTCAGTTATAGATAGAAACTATAAATTTCAGTGATGATTTCATTAACAAATAGAAATGAACAAGAGACAGACAATCTAGCCCTTAAGGTTGGTGGTTGAGATAACATTTATTGTTCTTAAATACGAAACCGGCTATGAAACGCAGAAAACTGGTTAAGATAGGAAAATTATTCTGACTCGCCATTTTTAAAGGAAAGTTATTTTAAACAATTTCAGCTTCGACCGTCTGAACAAAATAACCGTATTTATGTCGCAACAGATAAAAAACAAATTCCCATTTTTTTGTCAACCCTTCAATGATCTGGTTAAACAAATGTCTCTGATATCACATATCAATTAAATGTTATAGTTGTATCCAGATTTACCTGCTACTTGCTGTTCTTACACACACTGTGTCAGCTGTGGTAAATCTGTGGTAGCTCACAAACGTAATGTGAAAATCAGTTTATTGAGGAGTTATTCTTTGTTTCAATGCTCGTACTTGACATCTTTATCAAAAGCATTTTATGCACAACAGAGACATTTGTTTATGGATTCGTATTCACAATTCTTGTCATAATCAAATTTTCATGTTATTACTAAAGACACCTGGGGTTGGTTTTCGAAGGTGTCTTAGGAATAAGATATATTTTTGTCCATTTAACTAACATTGATTTAGGATATCCTAACGTTAACGTTTCAGCTTCGACCGTCTGAACAAAATAATTTTATTTATGTCGCAATTGATAAAAAACAAATCTCCATATTTTGGTCAACCTTTAAAAAGTATCTGGTTAAACAATTGTCTCTGATATAACATATCAATTAAATGTTATAGTTGTATTCAGATATACTTGGAACTCCTATGAATCGAAAACATTAAATAACTTTCGTCTGTTGTTATGGTAAAAAATCAGCAACATATTACCTGGTGTCTTAAACCTGTCTCTGCCATCGCCTTCTTCGTGAGTCTCTTTATCTAGATATAGGAAAAGGAAAAAGGAAAGTTTAGGGTATGAAGGTTTTCCTATTGCTGTCTTGGTTTTGGAAACAAATAAAGACGAGAAAAGAGATAAGTTAAGATGATTTTTTTCCACAAACGGGTTAAAAAATACTGATCTTTCTTCCGTCCTTTATCACAGGTTCCAGATTTATGTGTATTGGTTTTATCTTCATATGTCATAGTAAAACAATAATCTAATTATTTCTTAAATGAACTGATTAAAACGCAAACTACCCAGAAACAAAAAGGAATTCGAAGATACCAATGAGGCAAACACATTAACTACTGACAAACAAAACATATCTCGTGGACTACTAAATGCATAAGAAGATGTGATAATATAATTTATCATCTGAAATTGTGATATTGGTTTCATTTCATCATTTCATTGAGAACACAAATCAAATTAAAAAGACAATCATAAACTTCGAGAGAACCAATAAAATCCCAGGCATCCTCTTTCATATCAGAGAATGGAAATCTTACCATTTGTTCACATACAAGTAATCCTCTGATGTCCCGGAATTTCACAATGGTACAATACAATAAAAATCTTATAGGAATTGAATTATTAATCCACAACTATTTTATTTTCTTTAAAAATGACATACTAAACACTCGTTTATTAATATGTTAACATCCCCCACATAGGATTAAAAGAGGGATATTTGAGAATTTTCCTAAAATGCATTTGAAGTTTTCTCATAATGAATCTTTTCTTATAGAAAGTATATGAGATAAAATATAATCCTAATTGCATAATTTTATACGTATCTTTTTCTTAAAAAAACGCTTTTTCATGAATTGCTTAATTTTCCAAAAACGTCCTGTAGGATAAAAGCAGCTACTTTTATGGTTTTATATATGTAGTTTCGTTATTTTTTGTTCAAAATTCGAAACTGCATTGGGTGAAAACAAAAAATGATAAAAAACGAAAAAATTTTATCATAAAAGTTCTCTTAATGTATCTAAAACTGGAATAATTCGTTTATCGGCAGAGATGTACTCGTAGGTTATTGTATTAAAATATATTTTTGAATTTGTTAACACGATGTAGAAAAAATATTGTTTTAAGTATGACTGTGTTATATAGATTAATTACAAACTACAATTTTCTTTGTATCAGTAGTCGATTTGTTTAGGTCTTCTGAAGCTGTGATATATACGTATACTGACTTCCAATGTGGTGCAGATTCCTTCCACCAAATCTTACTTCGATCATGTATGCTGTAGGATGGTGCAAATTGTGATGTTCAATGTTATACGAATAGCCATCCCATGTAGGAGTCAACTTATGATTAACTAAGTGTGGTATAATTGAAGTGAGTGTATTGTTAATTAGGTTTGTGTCTATCTAACCTATTAATTAAAATCCAGTGACTTAAGTATAGCCTGTTACATAAGATAGCAATCACCCCATTTAATCGAACTAAACTAAATAGCTTACAATACTTTGACATGAAGGCTAACAGAAATAAATAGTAAAGACTTCCTTGCTGTTTCAATGATGTTAACATGCATATTGCATAACAAATAATGCTTTACATGACAACTGAAAAAAATAACATATCATGGAATCGGATAGGAAAAGTTAACAACTGCTGTGCTAAATTCATTAAGGTCAGTTTGGTAAATCCGAATGCTTACAAATGTTACCTGAAAATCAATTTTTATTGGAAAACTCGGAAATTGTTCATATAAAATTCATGACATCCTCGATAATAAAGTTTTATGCACAGCAAAGGCATTGTTTATAAATATGCGTTCACTTTAGGCACTTAGACACGATGTCGTTTTATATGTCAACATGTAGTTTTACAACTTTGTGATGTTTCTTATATTAACAATTCGTAACAATTCGAGAATCATAAAATGAAAAATCGAAACTAAAGGTGATGATTTTCTAATTAAATCAAATTTTGTTAGTAAATGATCATTTTACTCTTAAGCTCCGTTTAATCTCTGACATATATTTATAAAAAATCAGAAAACCAGCTCTGAAAGGAGAAAAAACAGTTACTTAACAGGTGAAAAGAAAAAGAACTGTTCTGAGTTGCCCCTTTCACAAATAAATATTATCCCCTTTAAGAATGTGAAAAAGTGAGGATAATCTAATGTTCCACAAAGTATCAGGCAAAATCATAGAGATCGTTTAAGATAAAAAATTGGCATCACGAAAAATCTACAAACCTGTAAAGGCAAGACATTTGAAAATTTAAAAAAAAAAGAGAATTTATGGCTAAATTATGAGGTAAAACGATGGAAATCTTGTAACACATTAATACAAGTATCAATATCAATATCAAATACGATACCCACCCGTTTAACCATATAGATATATTCTTACTGGTTATAAATAGTCTCCC
>JAULBM010340285.1:0-22644 GCA_032357055.1 Geukensia granosissima
TGTTTGCTAACTTGTTTCCGTCCTGAATATGCATGAAATATTTGCCACTGGACGTTAAACAACAATCAATCAATCACCATTTAATTTGATTTTAGGTAAGGATCAAAATAAGCTGTTGTATATATTCATGATGATAACATAATTACATTCAAATTGTTGTAAGTCCAGTGAAAATTACATATGTGTGAGATCAAAAGTGCATAGTCCAAGGAGACGAGACAAAGTCGAAACAAACCAAAAGATAAAACGAAAACAAAAGGAACAAAGGCTTAAAAACGATAGTCTTCATCAACGTTTATATTTTTTAAGAATTAATCTTAAATCTATAGAACTCAACGCTGTGATATGACTGAAATATTGGCAAGGTTTGAGTTAAATCAACCTCTTTTCCTTCGGTCAGTGTCCGAATATGAAGTCTAAAAGAATATTTGGTTGGTCTTATCTAAATATATTTATAAATCAAATTGTACAGCACCAGAATAATGATGTAGGAGGAATTTCCCCTGACTTAAAGAGCTAAATTGGATATGTTGGATAAAGTATAACAATTTATGTTATTAATGAAATGTCCAGTGTATTATAACGTCATGTTTCGCATAAAAATAATTATATTACCGGTGTAAGGAAGAATTTTAACCAATTAATAATTGACCCTTCGGTCGTTTTTCAACGTAGAAAACTGATTCCAAAGGCATTGAATTTTGACAATTTCCGTTGAATTCTGATCATTGTCATCGAATATTGAATATTTGTAATCTCACTTGAAACCAAGTCGCTATTTTGGGCTAATCTTGGCAAGATTGTTTTTTTCAACAGTTTGTCTGGCGGACATGCTATCCGTCAGCAAGATGGCAGCTGTTACTAAAGATATGTTTTTTAAATGATTATACTTAATTACTTTTTAACCAAATATGGTTTAAATTTGACATATACATATTTATTAATTGCTTAAATTTGTACATTTGTTTTATAATAACTTGTTCTAAGCTGGAAGAAGCAACGAGCTGTCTAAAACCAAGAGCCATTTATTTTAAACCATATTTAGAGTAGTCCTATTTAAGAAGTATGTATACCAATGGACTTGCAGTGAGGTGTTAGCTTATACTCCGTGTTAAATGCGTCACTGTGACTTGGAGATGAAGAACAGCACTAAAAGCGCTGTTTCTTTGCTTTCGTCAAGTGTGTATATAAATTGTTAAATACACCATATCCTTTCTTTTCAATCACGATTTAGTCAAACATGGCAGCCACTGCTAAAACTTTAACATTTCAAGTTTTTCTAAATATACCTCGTTGTAACCAAAACATCAGCTTAAATTGTCTTGAGAAGCACGATAGTGATCCGTTCTGTAGACTTTGCCGATAAAGTCTGAAGATCTTGGATTTACCCGATAAATCTGTTTATCTTGTCCGGTGCGCAATACCGGCTCACGTGAGCCTCTAGTTTGCCTTGCAGACAACTTATGCTCCTCACTGTGTATATATGTAAACAACAATGATATTTTGAATTTTCTAATTTGAATCAGGTTGGTTTATCAGTAGAAAATGGAAAAATTGTCACTGTTTCTCTGTGGCTGCATATCTTGTTCACTCTTTGATCAATTAAAGTCCAATTGTAATAATGATCAATTTGCGTCCACCGTCTATACATTTTCAGAGACAATTCTTTACCTTTGAAACCACTGGGCAATATTAATCAGTTGGCCTGGAACATTTTAACGCAATTAATATTTAGCTCATCTGACCATAGGTACGTCCGTCGACGTCTGTCGCCGTCCGTCCGTTAGCTTTTCACGTTTAAATCATCTTCTCTGAAACCACAGAGCCAGTTTAAACCAAGTATTACAGGGATGGTCCTTGGGTGGTCCCCTTTCAGAATTGTATCCGATAACCCTGCCCGACAAACAAGATTGTCGCCATTACTAAAATAGACATTCGGCAAAAATCAGTTAAAAATCTTCTCCCCTGAAACTGCTTGGCTAATTTAGAAAAAAAATTAGTGGAATGGCCTTTGGGCAGTCTTCTTTCAGAATTATAGCCGACGACCTCGGTCGCCAGCCAAGATGGCCACTGTTACTAAATATAGAAAATTCAGCAATAATTCAGTTAAAAATATTTTTCTCTGCAAGTAGCGGGTCAATTGGGACCAAATTTGAATGGAATGGTCTTTGGGAATTCAGAATTGAATTCAACATCCCCAGCCACCAACCAAGATGGCCGCCATTACTAAAAATAGAATATTTGACAAAAAATCAATTCAAAACCATCTTCTCTGAAACTGTTTGCCAAATCAGACTTTGGTGGAATGATCCTTGAGTGGTCCCCTTTCAAAAATATATCTGACTACCCCGGCCGCTAACCAAGATGGTCGCCTTTACTTAAAACTGAAAATTTGACAAAAAAATCATTTTAAAATCTTCTCTGAAACTGCTTGGCAGATTAGAACAAAACTTCGACCGCAAACCAAGATTGTCGCTATTACTAAAAATAAAAAAATTGGCAAAAATTCATAAAAATCTTTTCTGGAACAACTTGGCCAATTTGAACCAAAGCTGGCAGGAATAATCCTTAGATGGTCCACTTTCAAAATTATATCCGACGATCCTACCTACCAACTAAGATGGCTGCTGTTACTAAAAGTAGAACTGAATGCAAACATAATCTTCTAACCTATCAAAAGACTCGAAATGGAATGTGCTGTTGAAGCGTGATGTCATTTACACGATGGTCAGTATTAAATACATAGGACATAAAACTTTAAAAAAATATCCTTTGAAATTTGACTATCAACCCGTGGAATATTGAGCTGATCAAAATTAAATGGCTTTGGAATCAATTTTCTACGTTGAAATATCGACGGACGGGTCAATTTATATATGCATGAAATATTTGCCACTTGACGATAAGCAACATTCAATCAATCAATCTTTTGTGTATTCATAATCGTATTCCTTTTGGTTCTTGTGTTGAAGTTCGCAATGTTTGTCGATTTTTTCCTTCTTGTCTGACCCTTTGTTTTTCTCCAGTCTTCTTAGATGTTTTGCTATAATTCAAGATTGGAAATCACTAGTTTGTTTTGAGTATGCTATAAGTGTTCAGAATTGCATTCCGTCTGGTTCTTGTCCTCAGAATCGACGTGTCTGTCGATTTATTCTATCTTGTTGACCCTTTCCCTTTTCTCAAATCTTCTTACATGTTTTGTTATAATTCACGATTAGAAATCAAAAGTTCTTTGTTATTTTTAATGTGTATTCAGAATCGTATTACGTCTGCTTCCTGTATTCGAGATGTAAGTAAACTTTTTTCCCTCTTGCCTGACCCTGTGTTTTTTCTAGTCTTTTCAAATGTTTTGCTATGATTAACGAAATCACAAGTTCATTATGAGTTTTTTAAGTGTATTCAGAATCGTATTCCATCTGGTTCCTGTCTTCGAGATCACCGTGTATGTTCAATTTCCCCCCTGATCTGACCCTTTTTTTCTAGTCTTCTTAAATGTTTTGTTATGAATGAAGATTGAAACTCACAATATTAAACACATTTAACCATAAAGTGGTTGTTATCATTTTTATCATCCCTTCCATAGTATCAAATTAGCAAACGTAAACCATAGAAATAAATTTAGAGGGTCTAAATTTATCTATAAACCACATAAATCGATTCTCTACTGTACATGTCGCAATCTATATATAGACCATAGGAATGCATGGAATGGATTTGATACTGTCTAAATCTATCTATTAATAACAGAAATGGATACTTATATGTATAAAACTATCTATGGACCATAGGAATGGATTCTGTTGTATAAAAAACTATCTATTTACCATAGGAATGGATTCTGTTGTGTATAAAATTATCTATATACCATAGGAAATGATTTTTTATGTATAAAACTATCTATAAACCATTGAAATGGATACTTATATGTATAAAACTATCTATGAACTATAGGAATGGATTCTGTTGTGTATAAAACTATCTATGGACCATACCTGCCATAGGAATGGATTTTTTATGTATAAAACTATCTATGGACTTTAGGAATGGATTCTATTATGTATAAAACTATCTATAGACCATAGAAATGGATTCTGTTATGTCTTTATTAATCTAAATATATAGGAATGGATTTATGTCTTAAACATTCTACTGAACATATGAAAGGATTATGCACTTTTAAAGCTGTGTTTTCCTTACATAGGAATGATTCTGTTTTGTCTTAAACATAAGAATGTATTTTGTACTGTCTAAACTATGAAAAGACCATAGAAGTGTATTTTTTAATTGCTACCACAGAAATGGCTTCGGTTATGTACTGTCTAAAACTATATGTAGACCACAGGAATCGATTTTGTATTTTCTAAAACTAGACCACAAGAGTGAATTCTGTACCGATTTAAACAGTAAACAGACCATTGCCATAGTATTGGATTTTATGTTAGTGTCTAAAACATTAGCTGACCATAGTCACGGATTTGGTATTATCTAAACTTTCAAAAGACTATAGGAATGGCTCCAAATTTGTACTGTCTTACAATAGCTATTGTGATTTTGTACCTGTCTTAAACTTCCCATAAATAACAGGAAGAGATTATGTGCTGTCTATGCGCAAAGAACAGCGAAAATAACACTATCAAGACACAAAATCCTTAAATTTTTAACGAAATGGAAATACATTCTCCCAACATTTTTGGTTACAAAGTGTATAAATAAGGTCCTATTGAAATTATTGAAAATACTTTACTCTCATTTTTCCCAATATACAAGTTTACCAATGTTGAAGGGATATTGTGAATTTTTATAAGCTATATGTTCATTTGAACCAATTAGCATTAGAACCAAAACGTAGGAAGTCCGAGATAAAAAAAATAGTGCAAGAGATACTTAAATCTACACGAATCGAAATAGGAATCCAAATCCAGCGGTACTGGACCACTACGTACAATAGGTTTCGAAGCCTCTCCGTATTTTCAGTGTTTTATAATTTCAACAAGAAAACAGCTAATATTTGTATTACAGTATTTTTTAATTTTAATCTGAGAAAAGTCTAAAGTCCTTTTCGAAAACCCCTTTTTCGGAAGACCGTGGTTCCTTCTAAAATTAAAATTTACCATTCTGGTTCCCGACTTCCGGGTAGTGTGGTATTAAGTTTCCATAGAAATCCCCGCTAAAAGGTGCATCGATTTTTGTCGAGGACAAATAGTTAAAGCTTTCATTTTTAGTTTTTATAAATTATAATGTGGAGCGTAAATACCTTAACTAATTCTGGAAGTCGTAGAAATCAAATGCTTTAAGATAAAGTACAGAGGAAAGTCGGGTTCTTCTCCTTGCTCATTGTTACGTCGATGTGATGGCCTACCCACAAAGGGGAACAACTCTTACGAAACCTTATTTTTAAACCGAACTCGGACTTCCGGAAATATGTTTTCGAAAAGGGCTATACAAGTCTAAAACACTGTGGCAAATGTGAAAATTTTATGTATGTTGGAGACACTGAACGTTTGCCAGACATACGCCACAATAGAGACACATCGATATCTGAACATTTTAACAAACCAGACCATAAAATACAAGATTTCACAGTAATGTACAAGTTCTTCAACAGATATACGACAAATCCGCAACATACAGAAAAATAATAGAATCTAAATTGATACAGAGACTTAACAACATGAAACCTTTTTGAGATAACATCAAAGAGTAAGTCCAAGAAGAGACTCATCCAATTATGAACTTTGACATCTTTATACTCCATTGACAACGTCATGACGTCATGAACTCAAAACATAATACACTGATAGATGAAGGAACAGCCATGTAGATTGCGATTTGGTTTTTATGGACTGATGAACGCCTCTGGCCGAAACCTTTCCGTATTTTGGTCAACTTATGGACAATTATTAAAACGTGTTCGCTACTGGAATAGTTTGTTTTAACAAGAATAATGAGACAAGTCTGACAACTGGGCTAGTGAATACCCATGGGGACATCTGTTCCACCAACAGAAAACATCGACCTAGTGGATTTAAAATAAAAGTTTAAAATGTTAAAAAGATATTGTGATTTTTTATATGCTACATGTAAATTTCAAGGCGTAACCTCTCATATAATCTCACAATGTATCCATTCCTCAGCCAAACAAGCGAAACAACTAACTGTTAGCTTCCGAACAAGTTTAACAAAGTTAGAACTGTAGAAACCAGACTTGTTTCGATTCATATAGAAGAAACGAAAGAAAACAGAAGGAAAAATCGAAATTTCGAGAAGACAAGGAAGAAGGAACATGACACATATGAAAATGAAAAAATATGGATAAATGTCACAGAGATTCCACTTCAGCCACGAGAAAACTTAGGAAATGTACAAATCTAGAGGTCTTCTCCATGTGAAAATCTCTTAATCTTCCCAAATTAAAAAAGCGTGTATGCAAAAAATAATACTGCTCTTCATTGAATATTATCAAAAATGTTCACATAACGAAACATTTAACACAACGAAAAACATATAACCACAATTCCTTACTTTGGACAGGCACATAAATAAATACACTACACAAAAATACATGAATAAATAGAAGATAAACCTATAATGAATACTCGCAGTTACTGACAGCAAGCTCGGGGTGGATTCCTGGTGATAAAACAGTAAGAGTCTCAACACAAGATGTCATCAAACATAGTATGTCTGACGATCTAATACTGGGTTGTCAATAACATGAAGAATGACAAGATTGGTACAATGCCAAATTTATTAATATATTACGATGTTAACAGTTTATTAATCTTTGTGCTAACAAAAACAGTTTTAATTCTTGACGTCGAACTTGTACCCCTTTGAATAAGTTTATTAAAGAAACAACCAGATTCAAGGGGTCATTTTAGATTTGAAAGCTTAATATGCAATGTTTCCATAGAACTTAGGATGTGAACTACCTCGTCATATCAAAATTCATTTGCAGCCGTATTTTTTGCATCAAATCTTAGTTTCGGTTATAAAATTCTGTAAAAGTCTGGAGAAGCTTGTGATAACTGTATCACTGCTGCAACAATTTACCAGTTAGATGTAGGTAGCGATCATTTAAGTCAGAAACTTTTATGTAAACACGGGCTAGGCGAACTAGTTGTGTGATTGTAAACCCCATACGACAGGCACGTCCCCATCAACAAACGGAAAGTCAACTATAGAAAAAGAACAATCTTATCTTTTATCATATACATATACAACTAAAAACAAAACAAAGCTAAGAACAATGCGGACCTCACCAAAGAACCGGGAGGTGATTAGTAGTGGTCCGGAAGAGTTGACAGTTCCAGTCTTTCGCAATATCATTTCTTAATATTGACCAGACGTTTTTTTCTGCTGAGTCGTTGCCTTATTAAAATCAAATTACAAAAAATAATAACACATATTTTTATTTATCGGTTTTACATTATTCTCTTTAATAATAACTGACCAAGCTTACATATATTTTAATTTTTATAATATCAGTAACATAGATTTTTTTAAATTGTCAATTGATATTTGAAAAAAAAGATCACAGCTGATTTTTATATGGCTTAAAAATGCATGTTTGCCCATACTGAATACTAATGTGTATAACAACCAGTTATAGAATAAGTTAGCAACTCGTATTAATGCATAACACCATTCAAGCTAAACGGTGGATGCCTTTAACGTCTTTTGACAAAACTGTATATAATGGCATACTACTACTGCCAGCAAAATTTATTTGTAGAACAGAATAACTCCCGATGGAATGCCATTTACAAAAACTGCTCCAAAGATGATGCATATTGTGGCTAAATGAGATGTTACACGGTTAGTCATTGGTGGACAATCTATTGATAAAAATGGAAGTAAAACTATTCAAATATAAGTGCCATCTACTAACGGTTAGAAATCAAAATGAAAATTAGTTCTTTGACAAAAAGTGTCCATCAATAATAAATAACAAAAAATTAAAGTTACAATTCCAAACTGTTATTACCTTTTAACTATTTTGCAGGTCGTATCGCGTTCATCAATATTGTGCCTAATTATTAGTTTATAGTATATTCGGACATATATTCAAATAAAAACCAAACATCTTATACTTTAGGAAAAAGGTTATTTTTAGTATATCTTTCCGAATGCGATTAGCACAAGATATTTGTTTATATTATGGCATAAATAATTACTTACTCAAAAGGAATTGAAAGATACCAAAGGGGCAGACAGAATTCGTTAAGTCAAAAATCATTAATGTTACAATTGTACAGCACATGTCTCCATTAAGGTTATATAATTGATAGTACGAAAATAATGTCAAAACATGTATATTTTGTATTTCAAGTAAAAAAGTTAGGATATCTTACATTTCAAAAGGACATTACTCAGGTGGCATGCACATCGAAATAGAGTCATTGTGAAAAATTGATAAAATTTAGCAAAACTGATTTAATCTTAATGTCGAAATAACAATTTGACTTATACTTTACCTCTCAGGTTTGGTGTAGTAGATAAACAGACCGCAGTCAACAGTTTTTAGTTTGAAAATCTGTATTGCATTTGCCCAAATTTTTCATTTTAAAAACCAGGAAAAAAAACAAACCGGTTTTCACGATTATTGAAATCCGTCTTATAGATTGTTTGAGTTGAAAAAAGATTACTTCGCAAAACATACAATCCCATATACTATATTCAGATCTACTATCATGTTAACAAGGAGCAAAAACTAACTCATATCCGACTAAATAATTTTGGTTGAACCCTCAGATGAACATCAGCTAGACAAAGACTTTATAACACACTTCTTTATAGTATGTCGTGTACTTGCAATTGTAATATTCTATTTTACTATGTAAAGCATTAATTTATATGGAAACAGGTATGAAAGTGTAAAGCATTTAATAAATTACAACAAATCAAAATTTGTATATGTTTTTGGAATCTGTAGTAAATAAAAGATGTTTTGTCAATTCCCTCACTCCAGAGCACTTAAGGACCTTAATTAGCGTCCTGCTTTTGACATCATGTCTCGAAGATTAGCAAATGATCCTCCAAGAGAAAGAGCTGGTCTGAATCTGTTGCTAGGCTTTAAATGATTTAAAATCATGTCAATGTTTTCATGGCCAGCAATTCCTGAAAAAAGCAAGATTTAAAAGTAGCATTTTATCCAGGAACAATTTGAAGTATTAGGAGCAGAGAAAGAAATACACATAAAATAAATCGAATATCATCGAATATAATCCTGCAATTGTACTGAGATGGGAAGAGTATATTTACCCGGTGAAAACCAATAATGTCAGGTTAGGTACTACAAAATCTAATGTTTACTTCAGTGTATATAGGGAATTCTGGAATAAGATATTGTTGTTAAATTTCTGCAGATAGAATATAATGATAACAGCTTTCAATTTTTTTTTGCATGCGTTTTGAATGCCTTGCCTATAGTCTGATAAATATATTTCGCAGGTGAACTCAAATTTGCGAACGAACTGTATTTTTGTTTATTGCGGCTTGTTGATAATCATTTTTTCTATTGTTATGTGTTATTCCCTAATGGGAGGCCTGTTATCTTAAAATACCCTTGTAATGAAGGTGCCAGGAAGGGTGGTGAATTTCAAGATGAGTCCATTAAAGTTAGAAAGTGGCAATGAAAACGGACTTCGTGGTATGGTTCGTTTTAACCATTAAGTTCAAAATGTGAATAAGTAGACGGATGGGCGCAATGTTTTGACCGTAAAATATTTCATCTATGAATTTTCCGTGATGATTAAAAATCCTTAAGTCTCTGCAAATTTATAAAAATTATTTTCGTTGAATAAAAAAATATTTTGTATCGAATAAGAATTGATTTTTCTGTATCTGACAGCCTAACGTTTTAAGCCTTTAACAACCTACACGTATTGTTTCTAAACTAAAGCAATTTTCAAGAAACTATCTTCCGGCATTTGAAATATAATTGCAAAATTAAAATGAGTCATTATGACATCTCCAACATATACTTGTTTTATATTTGGTTAGCTTCAATCAATTTTAATTGAATCCATTTATGACTTCTTGACAACGCAATACATTACACAGATACTACTTAAAATAAGAATTTGCTCCTCGTCTGAAGACATCATTGCAGAATTTGAATGTTCGACACAACAAGCGGTACGAAATGTCCGTGTACAGATCTCTTCCTATAGGGTAGCGATTAACAAGATCGTATCTCCCCAGTACATCGGAATTTTATAGATTTAATAGGTTTTATTAGTCTGTAGTCTTTGTTTTCGTTAGAGGGATTCATCTTTGCCTTGTTTTTGTGATTGTGTCTTTCGACTTTTCCCCTTTCGAGTGACCCTTTGGCGTTCTTCTTTTAACATGCAGATAGGGCATATTTACAATGGCTCGATTCTACAGTCTGAAAATTGACATAATAATTAACATTCACAGAAGTTGATGTGTACAAATCTATCATAAGGATATTTTCCATAGGCGATATACCATAGTAGAAAATCACCAACACAATTGCTTCGTTGTAATGAATTTCCCAACATGGTTCTCAATTGCACTTTATATTTGCAAAATCCCAAACTTAAATCCTTGATGAAGATCGACATTACAGATGTAATCTAAAAGTGTACTTGTTCCTTGGAATTTTTCTGTTTCATAAATTAGGAAGTTACAGTTGTTTCTCTTCTGGAAACAATTTGTATTATATTAAAAAAAAACTTCATATAACTCATTTTTCTGCTAAATAGTAACATCTAAAACTTAAAGAATATGCGATTAGTCTTTAAAATTTTCCTTTCGACAAACGTACGAGGATTTAAACTACAGTCATATAAAAGAATTCAAGATACCAAAGGGGCACACAGAAATAGTTAAGTCGGAAGACAGACAGGCCAACGAAACGAAAGACTTAAAACTTAGAACACACAACGCTACACTGAAAACTAAAGCTGGAGCAACACGAACCCTACAAAAACCAGGGTGATTTCAGGTGCACTGGAAGGGTAAGCAACACCTGCTCCTATTTTTTTTTATTGTTTTGTACTACAAACCGACAAAAGAGACAACCATTTATAGTTTTTTCCCGAAAATTGTTAAAAAAGCTGTCTTATTTTTATTTCAAAATCATATACGGGATTTTGTTTCTCTTTGCATTTCGGCTATAAAATATAACTTTTCGAAAAATGTCAATCATGAACTTTGACATAATTGATCCTCTTGAATCATTTATTAATCAAACGATTAAAGATAACTAAAATATCTGCTAGCAGATGATTCCATTATTTCCAAAATGGAATATAATCTTGTCAGATTACACCGAATTTGGAATACTAGAGCAATCTAAATTGAGGTCAATTGGTTTTGAATAAGACGAACTACTGATCCATCGGTTATTGTTGAAACAGGCAGAGTCGATGATTTTGATTGCTGTGGATGATTGTTATATTCTTAGAATGGAAATAGTGTGTACCAGTTAAACTAATAATATCAAATTATAGTTTAATACGTGAGCAAAATTTCATAAACCTAATATTTACATTTGCAATTAAGATTGAGATGCGATTTGCTTAAACGTCAAATAAGAACGGAAACGGTTAAATTGCTTTTCTGGTTTTAACCAAAAATACTCTAAAAAGTTTTAAAAATTTGACGTGCAGTGATTGTTAAATAAACTCAAATGATACTTAAGTCCATTTCTGCTTTTTGACATGTCTGTATATCTGTCAATTCCAGACTTAAATCAATGAAAAAAAATTGATAGAAATGAGTACGTAATCGTTTTTCAAGAAAAGAACACAAAGCGCAATCCATGGCATATAAATAGGTAACGACAATACAAGAAAATGGTAAAGAAAGTTGATCTTGTTCTTAAATTTGAATTATTTGTCTGTAACTTGATCTTAGTATGGACGTTAAAAATCATACTATTTTTGCAGATTTACTGTTTTCCTATTCCATGAAAAAAGATTTTTGCAAATTTTTTTCATTCGTTATGTTCTTGGTTGAAAAATGAGTTTGCCGAACATTTCAGATGATAAACAACCTTTAATTGTAAAACTATTTCTGTTAAAACACATCGACGTCAAATTAAAAGCAATTATTGAAACCATTACAATGACCGATTTTTACAAAATAAAATATATGTTAAATTTTTACTTGGAGTCATATAGTCGACGGTATCCAAACATTATACGTTATCTGAGGTGTAATTGATTCATTAGGGTTCATGTTTAACTGTAGTTTTAAAATTAAATGATCTTGTATTCGATTAAATGAGCAAAATAATTGTACTCAAGTCACTACAAAATTGAAGTTTGCTCCACTTTCGTTGCCAATTAAATAAAATATCCCAACTTTCAAATAGTAAAACTCAGTTTCCAATGCTGTCACATGCACAGCATCCAAGCTTTTCTGTTGAACAATTCAGAATTTTTATAAATCTTTTCTGATTGAAGGGATTTAGATATTCGCTTTGTCACATTTTTTGTAAAAATTGCAATCTTAAAATTTCATATTTGTCATAGGAAATGTTGAAATATGGAAGAATTATTTTATGGTTCATTTGAAAATATTATTCATTGTATGTTGAAGTTTATAGATAATATTCACTGGTAAAGCTTAAATAAAAACAGAATTTAATCTGAAGAATTATTTTGTTATGTTGTGATTTACCAACTCCAAGTCTGTTTTCCCAGAATATTTTCTGTCAAAAAGTCAGTAATTTGTGCTTTTATCTTTTTCCAACGCAATACGTTTATACTCAGTCAATTCCATACATCTTGTCTGTTACTTAAGTTGAGAGGGATTATAGGGTTAAAGGCTTTTGTGTTTTGTTTTGTTTGCTTTAGTTTTTTATTTTAAGGCCTTTTAAGTTCATTTCTCTTCTGTAACATTCAGATACATAAAGAACATATGTATCCTTCCCTACATATTTGTAGTTGTTACTAAGCTTCTTATTTACCTAGTCGTTTTGTTCTGTTTCTTCGGACATCTGGGCGGACCTTTGATATGTACGGTATTATGGTCTCTGAAAAGAAGATAAATATAATGAAAAATCCTCACATTTGTATATAAAAAATGCAATTCATTATGATATAGGAAATAGGCTCATGATCCCTAGAGCTTTATTGATAAATGATATTGCTTGACCTATGATATGGTATGACCAAAATTATCATGAAGTTAAAATTTAACTGTAAGTTAAATATGTTGCACCACTGTGCACTGATAGATTTTAATCAATAAAAAGGTAAATCGTAAACTGCATCAAATATATCACATATCATATACATTAAAAATGCTGAATGTAATTATCAATAATAAAATCACATTGTAGACCGACACAAACATCATAAGATTTATTAAGCTGATAGTCTGTCAACAACGTAGTGTGGTAATGACAAAGAAGACAAAAGCTATTTCCGAAGTGTTTTACCAGTTGTCAAGCCCTTCCTATCGTAGAAACGTACTAAGAATTTAACACCTTCTTTGTTATCAGATTTGACATTTCGTGAATATAGCATTACATTATTCGGATAAATTCTTGGGATGGATTAACACTGTTATTGTTTTTGTTTTGTTTTTTTTTCTTCATATTTCCTGTTTGTATCATTTATTTTCAGGATTAATCCCGAAAGTAATAACACAAGTCATTTAGTTTAACAGAATATTTTACTTTTTTGCTGATGTAATATTATTCATTTGAAACTTTGCATTTAAAAAAAATAACTACAAAATTCTGGAATTGTTATCGTTTATTCCAAAGCTTTTTCCCCTTTAAAGTTGATTTGAAATACATTCTTAAATAAAAGGAAATGCTCATTGTGATCCACACGACACTGTTCTCTAAATGTATTTGTATCCAATTATCCAAAATCAAATTACCCAAAAAGCTAAATGGGCGAGCGAGGAGGGTTCTTGTTCCTCCATTTTAATTTTTGTGATGTTCGTTATTATTTGTATTTACCATCTCGTAATGGTTAGCGTGGTAGCCTCTAGTGCGGAAGGATCAATCACAAACGGAGTTATTCCAAAGACATTCAAAATGGTATTTACTGCTTCTCCGCTAGCACGCAACATTTAGGAGTAAGAGCAAAGACTGGTCGCCCCAGAGTTAGAGTAATGTGTCTGGAAAAAGTGCTATGTCTTCCTGCGGACTGTTGCTTTTGTGAGCTAGAACGTTTAAAATCCGACCCAAAGGGTTGGTCTAGTACAAGCAGGGTTCATCATTCATTAATATACTCTCGTCCTGAATATGCGAGAAATATTTGCCGCGGAAAGTTAAGCAACATTCGATCAATCAATTATTTGTATATTGTTCTGTTTTCCCTCGGGCCGTCATTTCCACTTTTTTATTCTTTTGACTGCAAGGTTTGTTTGTCTTTTGGCATTTTTACCACTTTCGTACTCACTATACTAAAAGGAATTTGAAGATACTATAGTGGCAGACAGAAATCGTTCAATTAGAAGACAGACATGACCATGGCCAACAAAATGAAACGAAAGACGAAGAACACACAACACTACATCACACTTCACTAATAGATTTTTTCATGATTGCCAAATAAATTGTATTCCTTTTTCTTCAATTGCGTAAATACGTTATTACGCAGTAAATCTCGAATTAGAATTTGTTTTATTGATGCCAGATGCATATGTTTAAATGGTTCTAGAAAACACTTCAATATATAATGAGACCGCCTTGGTGGTGTAATGGTTAGCGTGCTCGCCTCGAGTGAGGAAGATCGTGGGTTCTATCCCCGGAAGAGTCAAACCAAAGTCATTAAAACTGATATATGCTGCTTCTCCGCTAAGCAAGCAGAATTTAGGAGTAAAAGCATAGACTGGTCAGCCCAGAGGCAGAATAATGTGTTTGGGTAAAATACAAAATTACCAATGTAAAATAAATATGGAAAATTTAGTTATGCTATATGATATTTCAAGGAGTAACCTCTCATCAGTAGCATTAGAACCAAAACAGAAAAACAAAGATTCAAATATAGCAAAAGAAGTACTCAAATCCAAACAAATCGAAATGGGAAGCCAAATCCGACGGCAGGGACAACTACTGCTAAGTGCAATACTCTTCGAGACCTCGCCGTATTTTCAGTGTTTTAGAATATTTAGCAAATGCAGCAAATTTCTGTAAAATTTCATGTCAGACAAGTCTGACAACTGGACTGGTGATACGTCTTCCTGCAGACTGTTGCTTTCGTGAGCTAGCACGTTAAAAATCCGGCTAGTACAAAGCAGGGTTCATTCATCATCACTCCTCATTAATATACATCCGTCCTGTATAATTGCCACTGGATTTAAGGCACCATTCAATCAATCAATCAATATATAATGATAATGTGATGGACAGTACGTTGAGCAGTATGGAATGACCTTTATCCAGATGATGATCTTTTCCTGCAGAGTCGCGATATTGCCACGTGCCTCTTTTCTGCCATTAGGTTGTGTTTTTGACTGGTGATCTTCCTGCTTGCAATTATTTTCTTCCACTACAATGTGCAGTGATTGTCCTTAATGAGGCAGAATCTATGCATCTTTCCAGACCACCCAAGTTCACCGCCGTCTTTTGGTGGGGTCCGCATTGACCATAGATTTAATTTTTATCTTTAATATTTCTGTGTTTGGTATTTTGTCGTGGTTGTATTGGTTTCGTCTTGCATTTGCCATGTCTTTTGATTCGCCTCGTTCTGGCAGATAAAACATTTATAAAATAAAATATGTAACCTTGTTGAATTGTAATATGCAGACAGCTGTTTTAACTACGGAGGTACAGATAGTGACCATACGAATTCAAAACGAATAGATTAGATTTTAAGAATAGTGGAGAAGTTGTCTCTGAATACTGACGTTGGGCTTCAGTAAAAGCATAAAAGGTTTCAAACCTTCATCAGTATAAAACTAATGACAATTGTTTTAAAGTTATTTGAATGGTGAGACATTTAATAAGTTAAACTTCCAGATTTCACCTAGTAACAAGTAATTCCTTATGATAACCTGTAACTATATTTTACGTAAAGGATTTATATTTACTGCTATAATTTGGAATAAAAATTTGAGAATTGGCTGTAATTGATTCTATTGATAGTTTTTTGTCAATGGTTAAGACACCACGTCGGTAAATGGTTTAATTTTCATTGTAATTAATGAGTTGTTGTAAGAATTTAACATGTTTAAGGTCCATAATTTGAAATTAAGACTGGTCTAGTTCGTAAAGTTTAACTGTGAATAATTAAGAAATTCCATTAACAATTCACTTGCAACTCTTTTCTATATCACACACTAAATAAGACATAATGACTAAGATCACTGCAATTGTTCTTAAGAGAATATCTTAACACGCAATGAAAAGCCATTGTAAAATATAAATAATAGATACTAATTTTAGTGAACACGAAGCCCTTTCTCTGGAACGTCAGTACGTGACAGAGTATTTGATGTACTAAGGGCAAAACATTGAGGACATAGAAATCGTAACGTGTCTAAACATGGGGGGGGGGGCAAAACAAGCGGTGAGTCAATTTTTACTGGAAGTGTTTAAGCCTGTCCTTTTACAAGTCTAAAAAACAACACTTATTAAATATATAAAAAAAAAATCACAAAACGTAGTAGATAAGCAAAGGTAAGGGGGGACTTAAAACGAAAATTGGGCACCACAAAAATAACATAAACGTGAGACAACCGCTTTGATACAGGCTTCTGATTTGAGATATACACATGGAATATGTAAGTGTGTGTGTGTACATGTTTTAAGCACGAAATCCACCTCCCTCATCCAATGCAATAGCATGATAAAAATCAATGTTTAAACTTGATTTTTAACGGATTTAATTTGTAATTAACCATTGGAAAACTGCGTCGTGAATTTGAATTAAAAATGTTAATTAGGGAAATGAACTACCGACATACTTTCGATGTTTGGAGTATTTTAACTTAGTTATAATTGTAAAGTAAAATGGCTATACGAGAGTGATATAAAATGCAGCCCACAATGACAAGCCAAACACGACGAAATCAATAAGGCAAAAGGAATCAAAACAAAAACTTAAAACTCCACGAACTCCTCTACAAGTCAAGCGTAAGACCAATTATGGCTCGACTGATTGATTTATTGCTGATTAACGTCCAACAGGCGGGTACTACTTCAGCCATGTTCAGGATGGGAACAAGTTTAAATCAATATAAAGGCCGGAAAGCGACTGCCAATGGAAAAAATTACGGTAAAAAAGGTAGGAAGATTTAGCCCTGTAACTAGTCGTCTACTAACTACTTAATCGGATTTGTGTATGCCACCCCACAAACAGGGAGACCTTTTTAGAGACCTAGTACCTAGGATGGAGATACCTGTTACTTTCTTTCCCCGGCATAAATATTTGCGAAAGAGATGTCATATATTTATATACAGTATCAAGCTAAACTTACAAACCCCCCTTAAGCAGGAGTTCTATCGGCAGGAGAACAACCCGAACCCGAACTATCTATTTATATTTCCTAGCCGCCCTCTTGGACCTCCATGAATGGTATAATTCTATATTTATATTAACAGATGAATGAAATAAAGTCAATGTTTATCTGAATCAAGTTTAATTTTTAACCAAAAGCAGAATCAGTTTCTTTCAACACGAGGATTCAATCAATAAAACGTACCTGGTTCATAATTAAAGTTCACTCTTTGCCGCACACAAATTAACTTGTTGAGAAGCATTTTATAATTAAGTGCAGAAATGATGTAAATTTTTATCCTGACTAATTAAATCATGATACACAAAAAATGTGACATTTTTTAAAAGAATCACGAATTAATTTACACTGTTTTTGATGATTCAAACTTAATGAAGAAACTATGTCCTCAAAGTCTACCATATCGTAGGTGGTATTATTGTAAGAACAAAATGCACAGACTCGGCCACATTGATCAAACCATTCTTAACTAGGATTAAGTGGCGTAGTTAGAACCGACAATTTGTCATCATTGGTGAATGTAATTTTCGTTTACAGACAAACATAATTGCTATAGAAGAAACTGCCACTTAATTAAGCTTATCAACCTTGTTACTATTTTAATGATTGCAACATAACCCTTTTAGTTCTAAGTGAATTTTATCTAAGTATTTTGAATACGTGTGCTCTTAAACGACCATTTTAATTATTATCACAGATGAGACTTGTTTGTTTAATTGAATATTGTTTAATGTTATATCAATTGTCATAAACGTAGCTATCAATTTTAATTATTAACTATCAAGGGGAAGACTTATTCCTTATAATCACGTTTGATTGAAATTGGTTTTAATATAATGAATCTGGCGAAAATCTTCGTAGTGTGTTGGTTCAGTTCAAATGAAACCTAGTCTCCAAAGTTGGACATAAAAATCACAAGATCCGTTTCTATGACATTATATTGATGGACATTTGGTGGATTGTATCAGCCCCAATATGGATTCCTCCTACAAGATTGTGAATAAAATTTGAATACTTAAGAGTTTTACGAACTAACAAGATCGTGTGGCACATGTTAATGACGTGTAATAAATAAGCAATTGTCTTTCTTATAGGTCAACATTTAATAGATAGTTTTTTCTCTAAGTTCTAGACTTGATATTTAAGTGAAAGGTAAAGAACTGTATCGTATCCTTCGGACATGGACAATAACATATGTTTAAATAGATTTTTGTATTTATTTCAGATTAGGGTTTTTAGTGTTTCTAAAGGGTTTATTTAAAATTTCATCAAATTCAATCTGTTTTTTTTTTATGCTTCCTTTGATTAAAACAACATTTAAAACTGAATTACCTCCAAAATTTGGGAAAATCCATGATAAAGCGCAGAAATGTAATTGAAATAGAATTGATAACAAGTTTTCAACATATTCTGTCAAATAATTAAAACATTCATTCAATTACGAAACAGCAAAGTTGGGGTTTTACCCAATTTCGCAGTTCTAATCCAAAATCTTATATACTGTAATAAGAAAAATAAACTACTGCTTTGGAAATGAATTTAAATATATATAGTCTATTTTTCTCTTTTCAGATTTAATTGAACAGGAAATGTTACACTAAAACGGAAAATGGCAAATAACGCATTATAACATCAACTTAATACACGTCACGCATGTTGCATTTGCTGAGAGTATACACAGTAATCAGTTTGCGGAAAGAAACGGAAGCAACATCGTTGGTGTATTTCAAATTACTTAACAATCCTTATAACTAATGTTAAGGAAAGCTTCGATTTTATTATATTTGACTTGTAGCAAATATTAGCTATTGTAAATCTAGTTGATATTGTTAAAATAAGAGCACACATCTGAACAAATATGCTTAACGACAGTGAAGAAACGGGAAACAGTTGTAAAAACTTTTATGTTAAGTAATCGAGAATTGTTTTTCAAGATCCCTGTAAAAGCGAATCATCATTGCATTGAGACATATTGGCACATCTTGACTCATCTTGAGACATACTTAAGACATGTCTTAGAGTAATGGTGTTTTATGTCATAAACATACCGTGTCTTCAGACATACATGTTGTCGTAAAACATACCATATGTGACTCAAGATAAATGTCTTGGAGACATAATCTGATAAAAATGACAAGTTCACAACGAAATTGAAAATATTTTAGGTGTCCCCAAGACACTTGAAAACAAAAAGATATATAGGGATTTAAACGCATATGTAAAAATTTTTAGAACATCTCGTGAATAAACAATGTCTTGGAGACATGTCTTTAGCTTTCTTTCAAGACATGTCATTACATTGATTATCAGAATAATTCCATTATACCGTTGACAGTAAATTAAAACCTTAAGAATTTTCTGTCTGATTCTTCATAATTAACACGATAAGGGTCCGGGGCGGATCCAGGGGCAGGGGTTTCCCAGGCCATACTTTGAAACGCCGGATGGTAAAAAAGAACAAGTTTGGGTCAATTTCGGTCTAAATCTCCTTTAGAAATCGTGAAAGTTAATGAATTAAGAGGTGCACAAAAAGTGGGCCCCGTTTTCCAAAAGTCTGGATCCGCCTCTAGGGTCAAAGGAGTACAAGACATGATGGGAAAATCAAAATTTTAATAATCAATCTTCAATCTTCAAAAATAATAGCAAAAATAACCGTCTAAAGTTTCATTAAAACAAATACTACTTTGGTTAATGAAGCTTTTAAAATATCTTGGACCAATTGAACACCAGTATCATTTTCAGTTTTGCTTAATAACTTACATTTACAGCTCTTTTTATTATTATTGTTGTTATTTTCCCTTCAATAATCAACAGATAATAGCAAAACAACCGTCTAATGTTTCACCAAAATAAATACCACATTGGTTGATGAAGCTTTTTGAATGTCTTGGACTAATCGAACACCAGTATTACTTTCAGGTTTGCTTAATAACTAACAATTACAGTAATTTGTATTATTGTTGCTGTTATAGTTTTATCACATTTTATCATTTTAGGAAAATTGCTATTTTTGATATAATAAGCATGCAACAGTTGATAAATACAAATATGAATTATTCAATACAAATATAAAACTAAAAACATAAATGAAGCTGATGTCCAGTAGATGTCGTTGTTTTCTTTTATGTTTTACTGTTTCTTGTGTTACATTTTAAAAGTTATTTCGTTTGAATATCATCATATTTTATTTTTGGCTTTCCCAACGGTATGGATCCTTAAAATAGCAGTATTTTATACTTCTTGGTTGGTTGTCCGATTGACAATTACGCCATATCTCTTTTCCATATTAGTGTAATATATAGTAATGTGAGTGAAATACATGTAAAAGTAAAAAAAATGTTTACAACATTAGTTCTATTAGCTGTTCAAATTTGCCCGATTACATTTGTTTTATCAAGACAGGAATCATTTGATTTTGTGGAGTACTTGGATTTTTTTTAATATCCTGTCTGATGTTTGCAGAAAAAAAGGCTAGCCTAGTTTAGACTTAAAAGTTAACCTGACCAGATATTTTCTCCATGAAAAAAAAACCGCTGACAATATTTTTTGATAATTTGTACAAGAAAAAAAAAACAACCGACACAATTCTCAGGCAAGTGGCGGCCTTCAATATAGTGTTTGTCTAATAACACAATATCCATTTATAATGTAACTAGTGGCAAAAAATCAACAGATCTTTACTGCCAACAAAAACATTTACGTTTTAACATTCTTGAACATCAGATCCATAATGGAATACTTATATTTCCAGGAAAATTGTCGCAACATGAAATTGATTATGCAATAAACGCAATTAACAAATTAATGATTATTAACAAATTCTAGGAAATCTGCTGTCGGATGTCTTGTTTACTTAGTTTTAAAATCCTGCAACAGAATTTTATTACATATTGTTTACATCTTATCCATTAAAGCAACTCATTAATTAACCAAGTTTATTTGTCGATCAATCTTAAAGAGAAAATATGTCGAATCGAACTTCGAAAATTTTTATGGCGAAATTGTTTTTTTAAGTTCATAGTGAATAATAATCCCTGACTTGAGACATATTGGCACATCTTGGCTTGTCTTGAGCTAGGACTTCGAGACATAATCTTATTAAATCGATAAATTCATAGACGTCTTGGTAATATTTATAACTGTCGTCAATACACTTGAAAATAATATGATATATAAGCACTGAAACGCCTATTTACAAAATTTTAGAACATTTCTTGAAGACACGATCTCTTGAAGACATGTCTAATGACATGACATCTTTAAAACATACCACTACCTAGATGATATCTTTCCGGTAAATATTCAGATATCTACAAATATCTTACCGAGATTTAGCCTACGGAAATAACCTTGAAGAAAGCCGATAACAAAAGCCTCAAATGCCCGTTTTTGTACCTAGATGTGAATATTTCAAAAGGTGAAGTTTCACAAAAAGATGGACGATTTCTCATTCTCAATTGTTAATTTCTCCTTCCTGGACGGGAGTTTTCCTGGGGCACCTAAATACGTTGTACATATTTCTAGTTCACTTGTTCATTATGCCCATGTTTGTAGCGACGCAATATCTGTTTAACTGACAAAATATTAAGTCAAGGATTTCATTACCATGAATTGATTAAAACATTTACTAAATTCTTTCATAAATATAAAGATTTGGTTACAAAATTTGAATAATTTGTAATAATCTAATTAAACTGGGAAAATTACATGTTTACGGAAACGTAGAAAATAAAGCTCGGAAATTTAAACTACATCCATGTGGTCTTAAATTCATCTTTATAATCTTATCTTTACAGGACATCGTTGTTGGAATTATTATTAAATTTTTAAATGTGTTTTTTAATGGTACTTATATGGAATTTCTTTGTAAAAGTTTCATAGGAATTAAACATTTTATAATTGTTTTAACTAATCTACTTCCTATCTATATATTTTTATATTGGCATTTCCACAATTAAATGTTTTCTTTGTCTTTTAATGATATTTAAAAACCTGTAGTCTAGTCTTATATGAAAATAGGAGATGTGGCATGATTGTCCATGAGACAGTCACCCACCAAGTGACAGTAAAATTTTAACTTCTACAGGTCCCATCGTGTCCTTCAACAATGAACCAGAGTCCATACCATAATGGAAGCTGTAAAAGGCCCCCAAATACAAATTGTGAAACTATACATAAAACACGACAATC
>JAULBM010340286.1:0-12614 GCA_032357055.1 Geukensia granosissima
ACCAAAGAAATCTCGAAAATCCACGTTCGTACCCGACTATTCCCGAAAAACCAAAAATGGCGGGAAAACAGAGTGATTTCCCTTGAAAACGACGAAAAACAATGCTCGATTCCGCTCGCGCATGCGCCAAACTCTACTCCTAGTACAAGGGCTTCGCCCCCACCTCCAAAACACCAAAGACAACTCGAACATCCATAAGACACTACGAAAAACACCGAAAAACCAAAAAGCGCGGGAAAAATGGCGCGCTTTTGCTCGCGCATGCGCATACCTCTACTTCTAGTACAAGGGCTTCGCCCTACCTCCAAAACACAAAAGACATCTCGAAAATCCATACCATACTTCGAAAAATACCAAAAATCCGAAAAAGCGCGGGAAAAAATGGCGCGCTTTTGCTCGCGCATGCACAGAACTCTACTCCACATACAAGGGCTACGCCCCCATACCCATCACACCAAAGACATCTCGAACATCCATAAGACACTACGAAAAACACCGAAAAACCAAAAATGGCGCGCTTTTGCTCGCGCATGCGCAGAAAATCCACCCCTAGTACAAGGGCTACCCCCCCACCTCCAAAACATCCGAGACATCTCGAAAATCCATAAGACACTACGAAAAACACCGAAAAATCCAAAAAGCGCGGGAAAAAAATATGGCATCCAGTGACGTCATAAATGACGTCATGTGACTTCCGGTGACGTCATGTCACGTGACTTCCGGTGACGTCATTTCCGGTCCACGTGACTGTGACGTCACCTGTGACGTCACGCCCCCCTCCACCCGGCCTCCACCCGAGAAATGCGACTCAGACTGTCCCCATATACTACTGGCAATATTATTGGTGGAGTTACGCAGAGAACCAGCAAACTTGGACAAGTAACTGACAAACCTTATCACTTGTTTTGCGTGTCAAATTGTTGCATTTGTTTCGATTTAATTGGTTACTTATGGAGATTATCAGGTTGTTACACGTTATCTGAAATTCAAGGCAGCAAGTGGATCTAGAAAATGTAGAGGAATGAATCTACATTCTGCCCTTGCTCCTGTATCTTTATATTGATTTGACGATATCTCCCACGAAGGGAAACAACTTTCATAGTCTTACAAAATCAGTCGGTTTTCTGTTAAGAGATAAGAAGAAATTGAAGTGTTGATCTATTTGCAAAGAAATTTTTTTGTAATACCAGTTAACTAATCAAAGAAAAGCGTCTTCCTGAAATATCGAATGTTTTACAATTAGAAAGGTAATTTCAAATGCCGATATCTAAAAGAAACTCTAGCTTCCGTTTTCTATATCAGTTCAATTAATTTATAGCAAGCGACAGTATTATAATTAGTGTAATTTTGAAAGGAATAATCGGATGTTGGAGATTTAATTGTGTTAATGCAAGTTCTCCATTAAAGACATGATTTTAGAGGGAAAACTAGCGAAAATCGATATTTTGTTTTAAAATTTTACATCTTTAAATTCAAAGACAGTTATAAAGTGACATTGTCGTAGATTTGTGTGCTTAAAACAGTCTGATATAATCTCCTTAACATCCAAATCACCATAGAATTTTAAAATCGTAAAGAGACAGACAAACCGATTAGGTAGTATGAATATAAATTGTCTTTGTTTTGAGTAATCCTTATATCCCTGAGAAATTATGCAAAGTAGTTATGCGAGTCGACAGATAAATTCTCATTTAAAAGACATTCATTATATTAAGTCGACTGGATAAAAATTTATGAATTACTAAAAATTTGGGCATACATGAAATAGATCTTTGGGGAAAATTACCTTAGGTACTACCAAAATACAAAAAAATAACAAAAGAAATCATGCTTCAAAAAATTCTTATTAGGATTGAAATTTTAGTCACGGGATATTGGTCATTGACTTAAAATTTCTAAAAAGAACTTTATATGACTGTGTAAATGCTGAAGATATTTTTTCGTTTCCTAGCATCAGTTTTGGCAAAAAAGTACATAACAGGAACCAACTCAGTATATGCGGTATCGTGAATTAAGTAGCAATTCTTCATAAACGGCTATACAACTTTGGATAGTTTACTTTTACTCCAACACATAGATTTTCGAAAAAAAAATTGTGGTAAATGACTCGTAACATTTCTTCCGCATAAATCATCATTGATTTGTTTTGTTTTTTTTTGCAGGTGTCTTTAAACTAATTACTCCGAGGAATAACATTATGAAAATAAACTTGTAAAATGTGAGAGGTAACAGCAACACTATATCTTTGTATCTCTTTGAACAGAAATCTAAATTTGTTCTGATCATGAATTTCAAAATTATTAAAATTGTTTTAAAAACTGAAAGGAATGAATTCTTATTATTACTATAAATACTGTAAACCAAATCTCCTGCACATCTCGCCGTTTTATTTGGCATGCTAGTTCACATTGCATAATAGGTGGTCATGTCACAAATGTAACAACTGACTTGCAGGCCAAATATATTGTCATTAATCGACCTCTTCCTAGAATAGAACACGACCCTAAAATATATATATTACTTTACTTTCCCCGCTATTTTTGTTCTCTGATTTTTAATGACCCTTAAATATATATATTACTCTACTTTCCACGCTATTTTTGTTCTCTGGCTTTTTAGACCCTTAAATATATATATTACTCTACTTTCCCCGCTATTTTTGTTCTCTGGCTTTTTATGACCCTTAAATATATATATTACTCTACTTTCCCCGCTATTTTTGTCCTCTGGTTTTTTATGACTCTTAAATATATATATTACTCTACTTTCCACGCTATTTTTGTTCTCTGGCTTTTAATGACCCTTAAATATATATATTACTCTACTTTCCCCGCTATTTTTGTCCTCTGGCTTTTAATGACCCTTAAATATATATATTTCTCTACTTTCCCCGCTATTTTTTGTCCTCTTGCTTTTTATGACCCACCAGCAACAGATGACAGTTTCGACACCTTGTAAAG
This sequence comes from Geukensia granosissima, assembly GCA_032357055.1. Classification (NCBI taxonomy): domain Eukaryota; kingdom Metazoa; phylum Mollusca; class Bivalvia; order Mytilida; family Mytilidae; genus Geukensia; species Geukensia granosissima. The sequence goes on from JAULBM010340286.1 coordinate 2,961, forward strand.
AACTGAGTCGGAAGGTGCAAAGAGACGGCTCTTTCCAGAAATGTTATTTGTTCACGTCATTATTTCAACATAGATACCATGCAGAGTTGGTTGTTTATGGCCCTCTTATCCTTGGACATCGAAACACCATAGCAAGACATTTTAAGTCAAAAGTTTTAATAAATATCAAAAACATTACACATACATTACTTATTAAACATTCTTAAACATAAATTCAAAAAAATGTTAAAAATTAATTCGTTGTTTTTCTTCAGGTGCAAAATCTTCAAAGCAAGTAGATAGTTAAAAATTAGATATAATTTCAAATTTTCATATTTGAAAATTGTGGTTGTACAAAAATTAAAATTACATGAGGATCGATAAGACCTTAAGTTTCAGTAAATGATTTTAAAATTTGCTTATGCTACATGTAAATCAACTTTTAAATGTATTGTATTAAGATTAGTTTTTTGTACGTTGTCTTACAACTGTATCATGTTTTACCTTGTCACGGAGGAACGGTTGATAGGCTGTCTTACAACTGTATCATGTTTTACCTTGTCACGGAGGAACGGTTGATAGGCTAAGTCTTACAACTGTATCATGTTTTACCTTGTCACGGAGGAACGGTTGATAGGCTAAGCCTGTTGCCCAAAAATACGTATCCAGATGCATTTGGAAACAGAATATATATTTTGTATAAATATATTTTTAAGTCTATGCATGCATTTTGCATTTTCACGTATGCCTCATTACTCGCTAATATAATTGAAGTTACTTGCTTTAATTTGTCTTCGATTATATCAAAAGAAAGTTATTATAAGGAAAACCATATAAATCTGATAATTTCGCTGTAGAATGGTAAAAATCTTAATCTATAATGACATCTAAAACGTCGTATTAAATAAAGCTCCACATTTTCTTAGTTTTCCTTCATCAACTCTTTATTTTTCTGTTTATATGTCTAAAGCTGGTCACATTGGTCCGACATTAGAGCATTGACCCGAAACGTAACCATTTGCTCTAATAACTATTATTTAAAGAAATAAAGGATTGCTGTGTTTTTAAATTGAGCGTTTAAAAATTAAGCTAAATCATACGATTCTCATCGGTACTGTATTCCATTCGTTGATAAAACAACAAACCTCTGTCGCAAGTTTTGAATGTCCATATCCACATCAAGAAATCATTATTTTGAAAAATTTAAACAACTTCAAAAATTTCTCTTTGACCCGATTGCAAGAATATTGAGACAGTCACAGCACGATTTCTAGAAAATTGAAATAAACACTTCCCAAAACGAATTGTGGTTTATAGGATAATAAATACATGAACCTATATATAGGTTAATGAGCAATTAAATTGCTAAAAAATGTTTGAAGACTGACAAATCAATTTCAGACTAGAAGCGAATACTGTCGCCCCGCATCTGTAAAGTATAACTTACTGTCCCAGCCAATGTTACACAGTACCAAAGTTTCATTTATTTCGCTTCTATGTGTTATATTAAACCGATTTCATGTAATTGCCATTGCCACCCGGGATAAAGTAATATTCAATGACTACTGACTAGGACCTTCCCCAATAAAAAATCTTCATTTATTTTGGTGGAAATATCAATACTGTTTTGTACTTATTCTGCTGTCGAGCTGGACACGTATATTTCAGACTTTTAATGGTACGTTGAGTCTTTTGAAAAAGGTTTTCGTGGGCCTGAAATAATTTATACTTTTATTAATCCGTCAGTCCAACAAAATTAATTTAAACCTGCTTCATTGTCTTGTTCAGCAGCTCCTTAAAAATAATGTAAATCGAATGCCTCCAGCACATGACATTGCTAAAGCATATCCACAAATCTTGCTGCTTATGTCTTTCTTTGAGCTGAATTCGTAAAGGGTTAGTCCTACCTGGATATTGTAAAAATTAAGATTTTGCTCAGGTACTATCTAAATTGAAATCTTACCAATTAGGAGTTTTCTGAGAACATCTCAAGAGTTAAAAAAAATCTTCACTTCATCTTCATCTAAACATTTTATGAAACAGAATACGTTTCCTTATGCGTATTGATAACAGAACAAAGCCTGACGACATTATATAGTGTATTGTTAAAAAATACAAATTAATACAACAAGTGACCTATTGTTAAAGCGATGTGTACTTTTTAAAGTTTAATATAACTCGCAGCAAATAAACTTTCTATTTTGCCATAGAAATTGACAGCATGCCAGGAAAGCTATTTTTATTTCTAAATTAATGGCTGGTAATCTGATGGTATTATTGGGAAGTTCAATAAAAAGAAATTAGTTGATGGTTAAACGGATTTTCAAAGAGAGAAATGTGTCGTTTTATCGTTGTCATTATAGGGATTGGGCTATTACTGTCTTAATCAGACAACCCATTTATTGTACAGCATCATTATCAACAGCAGCAGTAACGTAATAAAAAGACAGTACCTTATTTTAGACGGGCATAATGAAAGAGACCGTGATAAAACAAATTGCAATGTCCATAAGATATTCTTGAATATTTTAATGTCAGGTTTTGTAGGAATTTTTTCACACTGCAACATTTGAAATTGTATATATTGATGTTTTGGGTAGTTTGGTTAAGGTTTTTTATTTTGGAATTGCAAGATTTTCTAAAGATAGCGTCGCTGTTGTCGCATAACGTACTACGACGAGGATACATCCAATAAATGTTAAAATCGCCCCCTCAAATGCTATGTTCGCCATCATGAAACAGTTGATCCATAGGGTATCAGTATATCTCAACCATTTTTAGACATATTTTCGGTAATATAACAATTAGTTGACCTTTTCTCGGATAGACGTTAACCCAGATTGGAGACAGAGGATGCTTACCCTTCGGAGCACCTGGTACCACTCCTGTGTTGTAAAAGAGATCGTGGTTTCCATGGCTTTGTTTCTTTTGTTTTCGTTTTATCTTTTAGTTTGTTTCAAACTTTTCTTGTCTCTTTGAACTATGCACTTTTTATTTCTAGCATGTGCATTCTACTCGGGACTTTCCACAAACCCTGTTTTCGTTGCCTATTAATGATATTTTTCACTTAATCCAGCCGATCGCGTTTTTGATTTATTTCTTAGTTTATGTTTTAGTTTATCAATTGTTTGGTATTTGAATTAGCTTGCAGTTTATTGTTTGTTTAGGTTGGTATATTATGTTCTATCATTAGGTTAGTAACCTAAGTGACATTAATTTTTTTTTGCAATCGTTCTCGCGTTAGCTTTTGAAAAAAAAATAACTCAGTTTTGCAATGTCTCATAGACAAGCATACTACAAGCATACATCATCCATTTCTTGTATATATCCTGGATACTTGTTTGTTTAAGGCTGTTATGCAAAGTTATTCAAAACAAAAATATCAAGGTAGAAACACTGCATGTTAAAAAAAATCAGGTTGATAAGGAATATGTTATCTTAAATAATAAGTTTCGATTGAGGTTGCATTCTACGTAGTAAAAGTTATTACATTTTTTGCTGTGATACTTGTAATGATGAGCGACTATTGTTAAAACTTGTCGCTCACATTGATACTTTAGTTTATCGTGAAATGACTAGCCAATTATGGATATGTTTGCATACCACAGCGTCAGTGTTGGTATGCAAATCAAATCCCAGACACTATTAACGAAAATCTCAATTGTATTTGGTAAAAAATGACATTTTGACATTTATTCATATCAATATAATTTATCTTTAATTTGCAAAAGTGTAAAACAATACTTACACAGTAAACTGAAGAGATGAAAAATAGAGAAAATCACTGATTTGTTCATCGATAATAGTATTGGAGATTTTTGTGCAGACTCTATGACGTCGTTAGATATACAGAGATTGCCAGAGAATTTAAAAACAAATTTCAATTTCCTTGTCATCGTCAGATAACGGTTTCTCCTATAATAGAGACCGATGTACTGTGATAAAACTAATTGTCAAAATCACTGTTTGTTATGCACATGTATACATGCTTTACACGGAGTTAAATTTGGCGTTTGAATATTTGTTATTAACGTATGTAAGATGTGGATCATATCTTTTTTGTATACATGTATATTTCGTATTCTTTTTGTAATCGTCTCACTTCTTTAACTAAATATCGCCTAATATTTATAGTTAAACGAGAGTATGCATGTATCGCCTCACTTTATTTACGATTTTTACGAAAGTATACATGTATTGCAACACTTTATTTCCGATTATTGTACGAGAGTATACATGTATCGTCTCACTTTATGTACGATTATTTTACGAGGTTAAACATGCATCGCCTCACTTTATTAACGATTTTTTACGAGAGTATACTTGTATTGCAACAATTTATTAACGGTTACTGTCCGAGAATATACATGTATCGACAATTAAAGTTTTCAAAGAAAATTGTGGTTCGACTTAAGAAAAAAGTGGTATGTCCATAAAAATTATCGTTATATGAGCAGGTACTAGTTTTATTTAGAATCAAAGCAGTAAAAGCTGCAACTCATCTTACCGTTGGGTCGTTAAAACTAATGACATTCCAGGTGATTTATCTGTATAGTTATTAGAATCTAAAGCCATCGATTCAATGCAGTTGAGTTCTATATACACATGATACATAACACATAACAGAGAGGGTGTGAGAGCAGATTGTTAACCCGAGAAATAAACAGTCAACCGATGTGAAGATAATCTGGAATCAGTATGCCATTTTCTGTGTAAATATCATGGATTTCGGTTTTATTTGTGGCATCATGTTTTATGAATAGTTCACATTTTGTATTGTTGGTGCCTTTAACAGCTTCCGTTATGGAATGGACTCTGGTTCATTATTAAAGCCCTTTATGGGACCTGCAAAAGTTTAAATTCGACTGTCATTTGGTGAATGGCTGTTTCATGGATAATCATGACACATCTCCTAATTTTATATGCTATATAAGTTATATGTAACTTAAAAATTTATTTACTTTACCAAGCTTTACCAAATCGAACCAGCACTATTAATTCCTATGTTTTTTAAATTTATTTTTTTGCTGTTGTTCTTCTGTTAACTTTTGAAAAACATCTTACAATGTTAGACAGCATGTATAAACTCGCTGCAGTTCATATTTATTCGTGACAGCTAAAATGTTGTTGTACATTATTTGCACTTCCACCTCAGGAAACCTAAATGTAGTTTTTGTTTCCAAGACATTGTAAACTTTTCTAAAATGTAACATTTAACATAATAATTTTAAGAATATATCCGAATTATATTCAGATTGGATGTAGAATTCGTTCTGTTAATACACTAGACAATTATGTGCCATTTATTAAAGAAAAACTTCATTACATTTTTAAATTGACAAAGGCATGAATTCAAATAAATATTTTATCATTCAGTTACTGGTAAAATCAAATATAATATTTATCTTCAGCATCATTCTTTAGCCAAACGCTCATACCTAAGAATAAGATTGAGAACTATTTACCTGTTTGTTTATGTTCTTTATGAACGACCATACCAAACTCATATTTAGCATTATCTGGTTTTTACCATGAATCAAGATTCAAGTAATAAATTTTCTCGAGATCCTCGTATCCAATACAAAATATTTAATCAAAATCAAAGTCGAAAATGAATAAACAACAGTGTGGACAGAGCTGAATACCCTATTGGTGACAATGGAAATAAGAAAAAATTTTTAAATGAAAACATCAATAATGTTTGTTAATATATATGAGAAAAATAAAACTGTTTTGCACAAAATAAAAATAGTAATATGATTTTACTGATGACAAGTTCATGTCTTACGCTTACCATGACACACTTTATAGCAACATCGTATAATACGGATTCAGGAATATCGGAATGATAAGCTCGGTTCTATTCCTTACTCTAAGAACGGAAATTAGATCAGCTTGTAATAATCCGCTAGTATTGTCTTTAACCATTCACTGTCAACTCAAATATATCTAAAAAAAGAATGAAGCAGATTATTTTGTCATTAAGGAAGGAACAAAAAATACGTGCCTGAATAATCTTTTGTCCGCAAATCTAATGCCCATTTCATTGCTACACAGTATCAATTAAGGGTTTATAAACAAAGAGGATGGTTGCGATGCTAGCAGAGAATGTTGATTTTACATCACGAAGAAATCTTTAGTATGTTGTTACAACTAAGTTGTGATGTCTGGATTCGAGATAAAGATCCAAGTTAAAGGTTTTGAGCATTGGCGAACATTTTCAGATTATTTTTGGTTCTGATGTTTGTGCTTATTTAATGTCACTATATTGTGATCTGATGTCTAACATATTGAATTCGAGCATTGATGACGAGTTGTAAATCAACGAAATGGTGATACAGTGCATCAAATTGATATAAGTATTTTGTGGTAAATTTATTATCGGTCGTAATCCATTTGGTTTTTCGTGAGAACAACTTACAAATAGTTTATAAATTTCATTTTTACTATATATAAATTAAAAAAATAAAGTTACGGACGGCTGTGGTCAACACGTCGTTTTATTTGTTAAAATTTACTTTAAAAACAGCCAAGAAATAAGAATATGCGGGGGATGATTTGATGTGAACCTTTCACTTTAATTGAAGCTTAAAATTTTATTTCAGTAATTTTTTAAATATATAACAAGTTAATTGTGACCCAATTTCAGTTTAAAAAAAATCAAAAGATTTTGTCATCTACCATTTTGAGGTTTGGTGTTTTCCAAATGGAGATATAGTTTAAAGGCCTCGAAAATTCACGCACTTAGTAGTTTTCCCTGCCGTCGGATTTGGCTTCCCATTTCGATTTGTTTGGATTTGAGTGCTTCTTTTGCTATAATTGAATCATTGACTTCCTATGTTCCGGTTTTAATGATACTGATGAGAGATTACTCCTTGAAATGTACATATATCATACCTTAATTTTCCATATTTATTAAACATCGGTAGTTTTGTATTAAAAAATTCGAGGACTTAATAAAAAATATCTAAAATTGATATTATTGATTTGTCTGTCAGTATACTTTAATCTAATATACATTTATTTTTTCTTATTATTTCCCAATCTAATATGAATTAAGACTTATAAATTTTCATAATTACAATGTAAACATATTTTTAAGGCCACTTCAATGTCTGTTATTTGTCAGTTTTCAAACAACGACATTTAAAAACAGAGGATGATTACCCTACCGGAGCACCTGATGCCACTCCTGTGTTGTAAAGTAGTCCTCAGATTGAAGGCCTTTTTTGCTTTTCATTTTATTTATTATTTGGTCTATTTCGTGTTAGTCTTGTATCTTTGGACTTTGCAATTCAATTTCTTGTCTGAGTACTCTACACAACCCACATTGAATATTCTGATTTGAACGTCATTTTCCTAAATTGGCTATAATTATATTGATTTTATTTATATTTAATTAAACTAAACAACAACATTTCTTGACTAACAGTTACTCGTAGTCATCTAGTATCGTTACGGTTAATTGTATCTGACATTGTCGTTTATTCTTGAAGATAAATTCCAGCTCATTTTTTGTATATGTAAACAAACAGATTTGGAGTCTTCTAGAGAAAAATTGGTGTTTGACGTCAGAAAAATTGATATTTTCTTTTGTGCGAGGGCCGATACATAAAGTATTACAATTAATTTTTGATTCACTATAATTGAAAATTTAGTTTTCATTTTCGTATGAGATCTGTGATACCCAGAATCTTGCTCATAATAGTTAAAGCTTACATTCTAAAATGAACCTATATGAAACGTGTAATTATTATACCAACGTTATTCAACTTCTGTAGAAATATTCTTATCACAAAACGATATTTTATTAATTTAAAATATACAGCTTCAAAATCACCTTTTTATTTTTATTTTTTAGCATAATTTTATGAATTTTATACATTTTTTATCTAATTCTTTTTTAGAACACAAAAAGGCAAACAGTGAAAGTAAGTCGTGTAACTGACCTTTAAACTTTCCTACAATGTTTAGCTAAGAATATACATTGCAACACGAGAACAATGAACTGAATTCATTTTTTATCTTTGAACAATGATAGAAAAAAATGCAATTTCGGTGAATGGATCGTACATTGTGCTTGTCCTTTTTGTTTATGTGTTGTATTGGGTATTCCATCATCACGTTCAATTCAGCAGAAGACAGTTGATATTGTTTGATCATATGCTCGGAATCACACAAATGTTTTACTATTAATAAAGAATCACTAGCATTGGGAAGGTGACATTTTTATGGCGATAGAAATCAATTACCAGTCATTCCTTAGTAGAAAGATATTTATTACTCTATTTTTTTTTTCATCAATGATGGTTTTTGAAAGCCATATGTCATACTTCTTTTTTAACATAAGAATTTGATCATTGACGAAACCTTAGAAATCATGAACTTCAACTTTAACGTGACTTTGTCCTTTTATTATATCCACTATCCATCTTGTGAAAAGCAGAAATTATTAAATAAGTTTAAAAATTTACGAAGATCAAGTAGTTTACTATTTCGTTTTTCGAATATAACTCAGTGCACCATTTTCTTTTCATATGAATGAAGCTTGACAACATTGGATGCCTATTTGCGAATAACCAAACGGAAAATCCGAATAACCAAAAGGAAAATGGAATTCCCATTTTCCTATTCAAATTCGAAAAACTAAAAACAAAAAACGAAAAAGTAAAAATCTTGATCTTCGTGAAAAATTTATATTTGCAGATTGTTAATAATAAGTTTGAACAGTTCAACCTTCTTTTATCCGTTTGACTAGTTACAGAATTATCAGCTTAAACATAGATTCACTATTTGCGACTTCTCAGGAACTTGGACCTCATGATGGATGTCGTCAGGGGTGGGGGTCATTTAAACCCAAAATTAGTGTTTTCCAAGAATACATGTGTGTTCTTTTTGTTTGTTTTGTTTTGAATAATCTTAGTGTTATTGACCATCTAAGTTGTACTCAATTCTGCAGCCAATTTATAACATCTCATAATTAAAGTGTCCTATAAATTTATATTTAAACACTTTGGACTTTTAATATTTTTATATTTTACTGTCTAGACTAGGGTATGAGCTTTTATGTAACTAATATTGATTTCAAGACGTTTTCTTTAAACAGGGGTTTTCCTTTTCTTTTGAAACGGAAGCACTCAAGGCTTATATATCGTGTCTTCGGTAGTTACCTTAAATAAGTAGTATCTTCCCTTGATTTATATTCTGTATTTGTTATCTTAGAACAGTTTGTAAGGTTGTTGACACTATTGTCCTGAAATTATTTTTAAAGGAAATGCAGAAAACCTCCTTCAACCGCTCATGGACAATTGCTTAAAATTTATTATATCAATGAACAGTAACACTCTTGCTTAACATTGGACCATGAGTCCAATATTCGTATCTTGACATTTTAAAATGGCATAGAAAATAAAAAAAGTATTTCCAAAATCAGTAACAAAATAAATTTTTATATAAAAATAGGAGATAGTTTTTCATATCGTTATAAATCTCCAAATATACCTATGCGATGTGACAGTCCAAAATACCAGACAAAATCGAAAGAAACAAAAACATAACGACAACCATGCAAAATAAAGCAAAAGAACGGTTTCTCCTTTAGAATATAAAGTATATAACACAATTACCGAACAAATCAAAGTCCATAAGACATACGGCAAAATAGGTATCACACCA
>JAULBM010340297.1:0-12613 GCA_032357055.1 Geukensia granosissima
CAAAAATTTTGATCACTGAGATGCATTAATTTTAATATAAAATGATACTTGATTAAAACATTTAGATGATTTTTACACAGATATTTTCCTTAGGTGTTGGGTACCCCCTTAAGTATATCAAGATTTGTGACGGTTGAGTCTTCAAATATCAAGTCTAAATGAGAATTTTGAAAATTTAACAATCAAGTTGTCTGACACTTTAAATTAAATAACTGTCAGGGCACACCTTGTTTTCACTCTCTACTGGATGAGGCGTCATTCTACAAAGTCCACTTAACTGCACTTGACATTGTTAATCACTTTTTAGCAACCAGTCACATTGTGTAAAAATTATAAATGAATTGAAGAAAATAATGTAACGGAATGTAAATAAAACCATATGTTTTTACTTACTTAAAACATTTTTATCCTGACTTTGTAGTCAGAATTATCTTATACCAAAAATATTAAAAATTTAAACATTAATGCTAGTAAAAAAGAGGGGGAGGCACATACCATTTTTGGACAAAAAGATATCACTGACACACAAATAGCCCCAAAAATTGTTGTAAATTTAGTGGAAATATATATCTTATAACCTAAGTGCACGAACACTTTCGGCATTTCTACATAATACTTTTTCCAACTGTTCATCCAAAATTATTTTGCAATGGCATAAAATGTACTAAACATTTTATCAAAGTTTAAAGTTATTTTTTTCCAAAAGCATGCATTTAAAATGAAACACTTTAAATCTTTAAAAGTGTCCAATATAAAACTCCATTAAAGAGGTTTTGTTTGTTTGGGTTTTAACGCCACTTTCAACAATATTTTAGTCATGTCGCCGCAGTCAGTTGTACTGGTGGACGAAGAAGAAGAGAACCACCGACCTTCATGACCTTGGGCAGGTAAATGACAAATCTTATCACCTGTGAAGCAAATTAAACTCAACCCATTTTTGTATAGTACAAAGCCAGGTGAGAACTCACGCCATATAGGTGATAGGATAGAGTGATCTGTACAGGTAAGTTTAAATCAACTACCTAGACCACTGGGCCACCCAGGCTCCTAGTAAAGAGGTAGGTACAGAATATCCAAAACGTATACGTATAAATGTAGCGGTCAGGGGTGAACGGTTTGCTGCTATGTGTTTATTATTTACTGCTAGTTTATGTGTTTTTGAATAGTTGTTGAACAGGGTTTTGTCTCTATATGTGTGGGTAAACCAAGGCTTTTAAAAGTATATATGTGTATTTCAACAGTTTATTAACACTTATTAAATATTGATTCAAACATAACTTTCAATTATTTGTAGTATAACATTTTGTAATGTGAGACAAGAATCTATATAATTTTTATAAAATTTGGTTAATTTTCCACCTCCTTACACCGGAGGCCCAAAATTCATATATTATACTCACTAAATAATGGTGAGTTTTACAATAAAATATACAATAAAAGGAAAACCGGGTTGAGTCCTGCTTATGAAAAATTACATTTATTTTAATTCGAGGAAAGTAGCAGTCAGATACCTTCACTGACTATTTTTATTTGATACAAAGTTGCTTATATTTCACGCCAACTGGGAACAAAGCAAAAAGAAATATTTATTTTATAAATACAGCACAGCCTACGGCCATATTCATAAATATTTAAAATTTCCCTAACCTCCAGGGAAATTCCCTTAATGGAGAGGGACATTTCCACTTTTCCCACATTCATCTGTTCCCTTTTTACTTAGACTTTTAATTATCCCCTCATTTGTCTCCCAAATGACAGGGTTTGATTCATGCAATTTAATCCTTCTGATTGGACTCTGATTTTCTATTTCTTAACTATCTTCACATTCCAATAATGTGATTGGCTTAACTTTTACTATTTCAGCTGTACCAATTATTGTATTTTGGTAAAGGGTGCATTCACTGTCAAAAGGATTCATTACTCTGGCTTTACAAGTGACATTTTTACTTGTAGCAACCAAACATGGAGCCATCACCAAAGGGTATCTTTCAGAAAATTCTTCTGAGGGTTCTAATAAACAGTTTTGTTCTTTATCTGTGCGATCATCATGTTTGTGATCCACAAATACATCTATTAACATTTCACATTTAGGGGGAATCTCACAATTTTCAGCCACAAAAATTTTCCTGAGTTGGCAATCAATCTGATTTATTTGAGTACACCGAATGACAACATCAACCAGCAACATAGTTCCTTCTCTTAAATTTATTTCTGCTGGCCCCAATTTGGACTTCATTAGCACATCTAATCCGAGCAGGGCTTCGTCCTCAATATTTGCTACTATTAACTCTGTTTCCAAACATAAACTCCCTAACATTACTTCAAAAATGGCTTTCCCTAATTCTTTTAAGGGTTTACCATCAGCATTTGATAAAGTATTTGACTTGACCAAATTCGGTCTTTTCCCTTGAGGAATTTTATAAAAAGCATCAACAGACAGAAATGTTCTAACTGCTCCAGTATCAACTGTAAAATTGACCTCTGACCCTTGGACATGTCCTTCGACATAGACTCCATCACTTCGGAGTACTTGACGTTTAATAACTTTATCATTTATGACCTTTTGCTCCAGTAACTTCGGGTTTGAACATAAAATTTTCTCTTCTACAAAAGAAGCAGAAGGTAAATTACTATTACTATCACATTTACTATTTACTAAAATTTCACTGGCATCTTTACTGTTCAAAGTTTCTTCAGAAAATTTACTGTCTTTAATAAATTTGGTTTCTATGTTGCTAGCTGGGTCCTGGACTCTTCTATTTTCAAACTGTTGACCATTTTCAACAAAGTTTTGGGCTAACCCCAGGTCAGCAGGGTCAACCCTTTTTAGTTTAACGAGATTGCCTCTGGCTTGAGCTGATCTGGTGGGCAGTTGAATCTGGGAGGGATGGGAAGGTTTTTATTTTCAGAACCTCTGGTGGTATTTGTTTGTCTATTTCGGTTGCTAAATCAGTTTCGGGCATAATGCCCAGGTTGGCCACAAAAATAGCAAATTGGAACAATTTTTTTGTCCTTGATTTCTGGCTTCGGTATTTGGTTTCTCAAAATTTGGGGGTTTTGTTTGTATGTTGGACGCAGTACATTTGACCTTTTATTTTGGTTTTCAGTCATTTGCCTCTGTTGATTCTCACTTTCCCTCTTATCATCATACATTTTGTTAAACATTTCCTGTATATCCTTTTTAGACAGGGTAAGTAACTCTTCATCAGATTTATGTTTTGTATTATTTTGGTCCCTATTTGGACCTTTCTTCGGTGTATATGAATTTTGCTTGGGTTTATTGTCATCTTTCTTTATTTGTCTTACTTTTTTGTATTTATTGTTATTACTTTATTCTGTTGTGCTAGAGGTTGCTTCAAAGTAAGTTATCACTTCTTGCACTGCTTCCTCAATTGATTTTGGTTCTTTTACAAGTTCTAAATGAACTCTTGCATTATGGTATGATAAGCCCATTAAAAATCTCTGAAGCAGGTCTTCTTGCCTGATTTCTGCATCTCTCTGAGAGTATGCCTTGTCATATATACGTTTTAACTCAGCAGCATATTCAGCTGGACTTTCATTTTGTTTTTGTGACCTTCTATTAAATTGTACTTTATATGTACTTTTGTTTTCAAATGTACCAAATCTGTTTTTAAGTTCTTTTACTAACTTTGTGTAATTTTTTAAAGTTTTGCCACTCAGTTGATCAAAAGCAAAATTACCAGCTTCACCTTGAAGTCTGGTAAGTAATTCACTTAATTTTGTTTTCTCATTCCAATTTTGGAGGGTGGCGACTGTTTCAAACCTATTGATCCACACCTCCCATATATCTTTCCCTGTATAGGTGGGAAGTTTAGCAGTAGAGAAACCTAATTTTGATTTAATTCCTGTTTTTTGGGTTACAACACTTGTGCTTACACTAGCCGTGTCAGTTTCAGAATCTGAGATGTATCCACATGGGATTGGGACAGCTTGTTTTTGTTTCTTTATTTCTGATGCTATATTAGTTTTGGAAGGCTTGGGTTTACTTTCTGTTGGTTTAATACCTTCATTTTGTTTGGATTTAGTTAATCCCTGGAGTCTGTTTGGATTGCTGCCACTACCTGGCTTGTCATTGCTTGTATAGCTGATTTTAAATATCCATATACCCCAGGATCACCCTGCATAAGGTTTTCAATGGGATTTTCTTTTTCATTTTGCCTACGGTATCTGCCAGTACCAGCAGAACGCTTAGGTGGTGAACCAGGTTTCCTTGGACTAGGCCGTTTGGTCATGGTTTTTGACCTTGATCTCAATATCATAGCTTCAGCTTCAGTGTCAGACATCTCATTGTGTATTTCAACTGTATAATTTTCGATTGGGTGGGGCTCGTGATCTGATAATTCAGTATCACTACCTTCACTTCCAGTTTCATATTGGCTTACATTGCCCTTTTCATTAAAATCACTCTCTTTTCCAGTGTTATTTACTGATCTTGGTTAACCCATTTTCAAATTTTAAGACAGTTGTTGTGTTCGTATCACTGGATCCACAAAATATGGATCCCGCCGAGGATGCCAAAAGTTCTGTAGCGGTCAGGGGTGAACGGTTTGCTGCTGTGTGTTTGTTATTTACCACTAGTTTATGTGTGTTTTTGAATAGTTGTTTAACAGGGTTTTGTCTCTATATGTGTGGGTAAACCAAGGCTTTCAAAGTATATAAGTGTATTTCAACAGTTTATTAACACTTAAATATTGATTCAAAAATAACTTTCAATTATTTGTACTATAACATTTTGTAATGTGAGACAAGAATCTATATAATTTTTTTAAAATTGGTTAATTTTCCACCTCCTTACATCTCCTTACACCGGAGGCCCAAAATTCATATATTATACTCGCTAAATAATGGTGAGTTTTACAATAAAATATACAATAAAAGGAAAACCGGGTTGAGACCTGAAAAATTACATTTATTTTAATTCGAGGAAAGTAGCCAGTCAGATACCTTCACTGACTATTTTTATTTGATACAAAGTTGCTTATATTCCACGCCAACTGGGAACAAAGCAAAAAGAAATATTTATTTTACAAATACAGCACAGCCTACGGCCATATTTATAAATATTTAAAATTTCCCTAACCTCCAGGGAAATTCCCTTAATGCCAAAGGTTATTTCCTATTTATTCCTATTTATTTAAAAAATGAGAAATAGTTTTATTTAAAAATTGGCAAAGCTGAACATTTAATATGTAACTAGAAACTTTAACCTTAACTATTTACAGCTTTGCCTGCAAAGAGGAAAAGTTAAATGAATTTTACACAAAAATAAAATGCCAAAGAACAAATGATGATATCTTTTAGAAAATAATACAAATGCTCGAAGCAACTGATCAAAAGTTCTAGAAGACCAGCTTCCAAAGTCCGCTAGAAATAAAAGTTTACTTTCAAAATGAATAAATTTCGTAGATCTATAGTTTTTCACATTTTACTATTATTTTCTATTAAAAAAAATAAACTTGTACGCTTAACTTAAGTTAAAACTTCCAAAAATTTACAGAGAATAAAAATACTAACTGTCTTGGCCAAAGAATTTAGCAGGACTGGCGTAAATTTGTATTTCAGCGTCAAATGACGTTATTGTTGGAAGATGTTGGGTTTAGTTGGAATATATCCAACATCCAACAAGATTTCAAAAAATATTTAAAAGAATTTAAAATTACAATTTATCACAAAAATATATCTTTGCTTTTAATAAAATGTTCTCACAAAGGTACAATATAAATTTCCGTGGCAATATAAATAAATATCTATGAGTTCGAAGCGACACCACTTCCGGAAGTTACCTTGACATTTGTAAATAAAAACGTGGTGAAAAGTGGTCGGCTGACAATGACAAATTTTGCCGACAAAACGATTTGACAACTGCTAAAAAGTGTATGAATGCTTTATTATGGACTTCTGGATTTACGAAAAGCCAGTGAGTACGACAGTGAAAGTGTAAATTCAAAAATAGATCTAATAATAATCATCGACAAGTAACGACTTCTACGCATGAGCAGAACTTTACTTATTAATGGAACAAGTGCTTGCTATTTACTACAACGTCAAATACAACGATGTCTACAGTGGAAAAATGTGAATACAATGCTTTGATACAATTGACTTATACCGCAATATCATCTCTACAAACAGAATCGTTATTTATTCAAAAATCAACAAAAATACTACTTCGAACTCGAATTTAGTTTGGCAGCACGTGAATACATAATATGCAAATGAGTACTGAAGTGAGGCAGCAGACGACAGAAAAACGATTTGAAAGTGAAATGGTCACAGAAGATTGAAGATTTTTCAACAATTTAACTCAAGAACCAATGGAATTATTCTGAAATTGAACAAAAAGATGTGAAAGTGCAAAATAAGAAGTATGTGTTACTTTAATTCTGTTTTAATGGAAAGAAAATGGAAATCTTAACTTCAAAATGATTCAATGTGAAAAAGTGTTTTGCAGAAGTTTTAAAAATATCAGTAATAAAATTGAATAAAGTATCATTTAACTCTTTAATTATTAATATCTCTCTGAAATGAGAAAAACCAGTTGATTAAAATGTCATGCTGCTTTTATCATAGATACATAAAAATTCTTTATACAATACAAAATAACTATATCACTAAATACATGAAATACATGTACACACAGAGTTTTTGTCCACAAAAAACACTTTGACTACCAGTTAACATTTTCTACATTTACCCCCCTTTTATTATTTGCGTCCTCGCAAATAAATAAACATTTGCTACATGAATTTACTTCTTTTTCAGTGGATGAATAATGATTTAAGACAACAAACAAAGAATTGCTGATAATCTTAATTAAAACATAAAGGTAAGTTCATCAAATTGCCATATATATTAAAAATACTAATAATAAAAAATAGTAAAGCACTTTTACCTACAATGTTAAATACTAATACTGATATGAAATAAGAATTTTATTTGTAGACATTATGAAAATTCTGATAAATTTTGGCAATTGTTATATACTTATGAACTTTTAACTTTGTTTATTTCTTTCAGGTTCAACATGTACAAGGAACATTTTTATCAAAAGAGAATGGAATATGAATGAAATCTGCCGCATAATGCCAAAAGGAAATAAGTATCTGGGAACATAAAAAAATCCAAGTAATCCAAATTCAATTAAATTTAAAATCCAAAATTTACAATGATTTTAAAAAATGAGATAACCAAATTAAACAATTTTTTTTTGGCCGTTATTCCTAAATAAAATTAACCTTTTGATACTTTACAAAAAAAATAACTTTTTGATATCCTATCATTACCTTACAAAATCACATTTTTTTTTACCCTTTTACAATTTTATCATTTATTTTAAAGTCCATTTAGTTGTTCTTCCTGTTCACCACACTCTTTAATTTTCTTGTCGTTGGTCTTGGTCGTGATTGTTGTTTGTCTTTGTTGAGTGTTTGATTCTTGTCTGGTATGAAAGTAAGTTGGAGTTTTAATTGAACTATCTCCCTCTGCTGTTGGACGGATCTCCTTTGAGATTGTCGATGTTGACTTCTCATAAACGACACATCAGCGGGTAGACTGCGTACCGTTCTGGTCAGGTTTCTTACCTCCTGAGCTAAGGTTTTGTTTGTATCATTGACTACACTAAATTGGCGAAGTAATTCAGCATACCCCAGGGAAGAATGTGGCACAGGCTGGTCCTGAGGAGCTGACTCTAAATAAGAAAAAGGCTGGTCCTCTGGGAGTGGTTGTGGTGTTGATGGGTTAGGAATAGTGCTGGACTCCTCATCCCTTAACAACTGAGGTAAGAGAAACTCATCACCGTCTGTGTTACTTGTAGCTGCAGTGGGAGGCTGGTCCTGAGTGAGAGGCAGAACTTTCCTGATTACTAGGCTGGTCCTGAATAATTGATGCAAGAGGCAGGCCTCTGCTCATCTCAGCAGGAGGTATGGATGCAGCAGTGGTGGCTCTAGTTGCTGTGGTACTAGTGGTGGCAATCCTAGGTGTCCCTACCGTAGATGTGACTGGTGTTCTGACTATAGGTGTCGGTGTGTATTGGTGCAAAGAAACTGGTGGGGAGGTAAACTCTGGAACATACGGGTCATCCAGGTAATCTAGTAGGTGGTCATTGGTGTAGAAAGTTGGTGGACCAACGGGTGTGGCTGCAACGGGTGGTGTTGGTGATTGCTGGTGGTAGGAGGTAACGGATCTAGACTGCGGAATAGAGTGTTGTGGTCGAGCAGTAGAAGGCTGGATTGCAGATGGCTTGGCTGGCACGGCTGGAATGGATGGCACGGTATAAGGGGCAATACGCATCCTGGAAGCCCAGTACTAGTTGCTGGCTACCCTAGTCAAAGGCTGGTAGTCTGAGGAAACTGAATTAAATTCATGTGGCTGTGAACTTTTGTACAGGTAATGGTTGTGCCCTAGAAACGTTCCCGAAGCCTGCTCTGTCTCCCTCTGTCTAATATGGGGCTCGAACTTATCTACATGTTTGGATAGACTCCTCAAATCTCCTGCTCGGTAGGTACACAGAGTACAAAAATATGGTGCCTTGTCCATAGGCAAGTGCATTTTCCAGATATGACCCTCCACTCTGGTTTTCTCAGCTATAAATGTTGGTCTGGGTGGCTTACATAACAAGCACTGATAGGCCAAGCCTCTCTTGTTGAAGTTGGCATTTTTAATCTGAAGTTGCTTCATCTGCAAAATATCAATCAAAGGGTGTTTTGAGTCTTTAGCAATTAAATGTTTATTATTATTTTTGCAAAGACTCCACCCGGAATTTTCCTTTCATACTCTAATATTTTGAAATTTTATATATATATGTATATTGGATTTTTATATATTCAAGATTTCTTATTCATATTTTCATATATTTTTTTTCACATATTTTCCAAATTACTTATATAGATTCTTGTCAAAACATTTATATTTATATATGTATATTATTTTATATACAATTTTTTTATTGTCCACAAGTGAACTCTCAACTTGTAGATTTAAAACCACTTTCAACAAAAGGGGCTTTGTCAATTTATTGACAAATTATATATATATAATATTTTATATATATATTTATACACACATATATTGCATATTTATTTTCATAATTAATTATTTATATATTTATTAATTCCAAATTCTTTATATATATTGGTTAAGTTTTAGCAAACAAAAAAATGTCTGCATTTAGACACTAGACTAAAACTTTTAGCCATTTCTATCACTATCAACTATAATCTGGGAATATCATACAAAAATTTCTTTACAATTTCTTTATCAAGGATTTTATCCATTTTGGGGTATCTTCTACCATATATGGGTTTAGCTTGTCATGGTTGACAACTCTTTTGACACCATTTTCATCTATCTGTATCTCATAATTTATATTGTTGAACCTTTTGGTAACAACACAGGGACCAGTATACATAGTCTGTAGTTTTGGACTTATACCCTTTTGTGGGCCTGATAAGTACCAAACTTTATCACCCTTTTCAAAAATATTTAATTTTGATTTTCTGTCATAGTAATCTTTTCTGCGTTTGGCATTGGCTTGCAAATGTTCTCTAGCCACTTTATGGGCTTTTTGTAGACTCTGACGTATCTTGTGGCATGTTCCCCACAATTACTTGACATATTTTCATGGTTAACCAATGGGATACCCCCCTTTAGCACTTCATATGGTAATCTTCTTTCTTTGCCCAATAACATGAGGTTAGGTGTTAGTGTTGTAGATTCATTAGGGGTAGCCCTGTATGCTCCAGCTAAACACCCTAAATTCTGGTCCCATTCAGTTTGTTCCCCTTTTATGAAGGATTTTATCATTCCAAGGAAAGTTCTATTAAACCTCTCGCATTGACCATTTCCTTTGGGGTTTCTTGGACTTGTTCTGGTCTTTTTAATCTCTAAGAGCTCACACAGCTCTTTTAGAAGGTCGTTCTCAAAAGAACGACCCTGGTCAGTGTGTAGGGATAAGGGACAGCCATATCTACTTATTATTTCATTTAAAACAATACTAGCACATGTGGGAGCTGTCTGATCGGGGATGGCAAACACTTCTACCCATTTAGAAAAATAGTCTGTTATTGTGAGAATATATCTGTTTTGACATGGGGTTAAGGGAAATGGTCCCATTATATCCATTGCTAGGCGGTCCCAGGGGACGCCTGCAGGCATGCTACCAAGTGGAGCACGAGCTGTTTTGTAAGGTGGTTTAATTCCACCACATACTTCGCATTTGGCTATCCAAATTTTTACATCTTCCCTAAGTTCAAACCAATAAAACCTTTGGATTAATTTTTCAATTGTTTTTCTCTTTCCTAGGTGACCAGAAATCAAAGAATTATGCATATTCTTTAAAACCTCTGATTTTATCTTGCTTGGGGTTAAAAATTGTAAAAATTGACCAGTTTCATTTTGTTTATTAAACTCTCAAAACAAAATACCATCTTTTAAAACTAGACTATCCCACAAGTGATAATAGTGCCTGGCAGCAGGACTTTTTCCACGAAACTCAATTTCTTGTGGTTTCGTGTCTGATAATTTACATTGTAAAAGATCTTTTATGTCATCATCCTGGGCCTGAAGCTCTTTCAGTTGGTTTATAGTATGGCCCATATTCCATACTGAAAAGTCATTTTCTTTGGAAGTCTGATTCCTGGTTTTTATAGCATTCAGTGATGCTTTTTGGTCGTTTTCATGATGTTTAAGGTGGGTTTGGTCTGTTGTATTTTTTACTGTGGGAATTTTTCGGTCACTTAACATCTCAAAGGCCCTTTTTGTACATTTTTACAAGGTCCACATTTTAAATATTCTGTTGAATCACTCATTGGACAATCACAGTCCCTAGGGTTGAAACATCTTGACATAAAATCGGCATTTCCATGTTTTGTGCCTTGCCTATATTGTATAGAAAAATTGAATGCGGACAGAATTTCAATCCACCTTGCAATGCGGCCTTTTGGTTCTTTGAGGCTGAAAAGCCATATGAGGGCCTGGTGGTCTGTCCTCACAATAAAATTCCTACCAAGTAGGTACTGTCTATAGTACTCAATAAAGTATCGCACTGCAAGTAATTCTTTGTCAGTGATACAGTTATTACGTTCAGCCTTGTTTAAAGTACCACTGCCATAGGCAATGACTCTAGGTGTTCCATCCTGGATTTGATGCAATACTGCACCAATTGTATCATCACTGGCATCTGTATCCAGTATATACTCTCCTTCACCCCTAGGATAGGCTAAAATTCCAGGAATAACAAAATGATCTTTTAATTTTTCAAAGGCCTGTTGGCATTTCTCTGTCCAAACAAATTTTGTTGACTTTTTAGTTAATTCAGTTAATGGTTTGACTAATTCTGAAAAGTGGTCAATGTACCTGCGGTAATAGCTTCCAAGGCCTAATATATGTCGGACATCTTTTACAGTTTTTGGGACAGGACATTGCAAAATTTTTGCTATGTTGTCAGGGTCAGGTTGTACACCCTTTTCTGAAACAATATGACCCAGAAAGGCTACCTCCTTTTTCGAAAATTTTACATTTTTCAGGTTTTAACTTTAAACCAGCGTCCATTATTCTTTTTAGGACAAGATCTAGTCGTTCTAGGTGTTCAGAAAAATTAGAAGAGTACAAAATTATGTCATCCAAATAAATTAACAAAATTTGCCATTGTAGTCCGCTTAGGACAAGTTCCATCAGCCGTTGACAACAGGCGGGCCCATTTGATAAACCAAATGGTAAAGTTTTGTATTCATATAATCCGTATTTTGTAACAAATGCGGTTTTGGGGATATCTTCCTCTTTAACAGGAATCTGATTGAAACCACTGGTAAGATCAAAGACACTAAAGGTGGAGGCACCTGCCAAAGTATCTAGACAGTCCTGAATTCTTGGAAGTGGCCAGGCCCATTTGGTGGTAACAGCGTTAAGGGCACGATAATCAACACAGGTTCGAATTTTGCCACTTTTCTTTAAAACTAAGACAAGTGGACTGGACCATGGGGAGGTGGACTTTCTAGTTATTCCCTGTTGTTCCATTTGCTCTATTAATTTCTTTTCTTCATTTGCGTAGGCCAAAGGGACTCTGTGTGGGTTTTTTTTATTGGTTTCGCGTCCCCAGTTTCAATGCTGAACTCTATTAAGCTAGTGCGGCCTATGTCAGTGTCATCTTTTGAAAAGGTATTAGAATATTTCTCCAAAAGGCTTGCAATAGCGTCTTTTTCTGTTTGAGCATGTCCAGGTGCTATATTTTCATACATTTCTCTTAAATGGGGAGGGACATTTCCACTTTTCCCACATTCATTTGTTCCCTTTTTACTTAGACTTCTAATTATCCCCTCATTTGTTTCCCAAATGACAGGGTTTGATTCATGAAATTTAATCCTTCTGATTGGACTCTGATTTTCTATTTCTGAACTATCTTCACATTCCAATAATGTGATTGGCCTAACTTTTACTATTTCAGCTGTACCAATTATTGTATTTTGGTAAAGGGTGCATTCACTGTCAGAAGGATTCATTACTCTGGCTTTACAAGTGACATTTTTACTTGTATCAACCAAACATGGAGCCATTACCAAAGGGTATCTTTCAGAAAATTCTTCTGAGGGTTCTAATA
>JAULBM010340308.1:0-12613 GCA_032357055.1 Geukensia granosissima
GCCAACAAAATGAAACGAAAGACAAACATAGAACACACAACACTACACTGAAAACTAAAGCTGGAGTAACACGAACTGTAAGTCAGTGTATATAAAAATCAAACTGTGTATCTTATTAAAATGTCATTTAGATTAATATTGAATCAATAAAGTCTATAACAAAGTTTCAATGAATTTCATACAATATGTTCTACAAGGTGTAACTAAACCATTTCGTAAATTACCCCAGTAGTTTATGCTGATTTTATGTATGTTGAATTTATATACTATTAAAACCAAACATAAGAGGTCCGAGATCCAAACGAATTAAAAGAATTACTTATAAACAAACACATTACAATAGGCAGCCAAATCCATCTTCAATGCCTCACCGTATTTAAAGTGATTTAGAATAACAAATACAGCAAATTTCTCTTCAACATTATTTGAAAGGTATATGTGCATTTCAAAGAAAATTTACAAAATTCATTTGTAATTATTTTATCTGATCCGCTTATAGGTTAATTTGAGAAAATAAATAAAACGATTAAGATGGTCATAGAAATCACATTAATACAAAAAACTTATAAATACACCTTAATAAAGAAGATTGTCAAAAGATAATATTGATTATAAAAAGGATAGTCTTATACTGGATTAAGGTTCATAAATCTTAAGTTATCACAGATTATTACTATTTGCAGTGAATGAATTTTACCATTTTAGAGATGTACGTTTTTGCAAATAATCATAATGATTGCCATTTGGTTGAAAGGTCATTGGTTAATAACGTTGGATCTGGAACCCCCGTCGTTCAATTTTTGGAAATCTTTTGATAAGTACAATAGGTTGAAAATAAAAACGAGATAATAAAAAAGCAGATTTTGTAAAAAAAAAGATTGCATTACTAAGAGGTAAAAATCTAAGTCGTTAACCAGAGATTTTTTAATACTTGACTGATAGACTAGATATCTTTAAAATGTTACTTTTAATAGGCTAGAAAATTCATTTCTTTTTAATTTTAAGCTTTTTTATGTTTGTTTATCTGTAAGCTTCTGGAGGAACTCGGTATATTTCCACAAATCAAAAGATTCGCTGGGACCAGTGCCGGTGCAATGACTGCTGCTCTTTTGGCTGTTGGGTACAATTCAGATGAGATACTGGAGGCTTTGAGTCAAGATTTGTCTAGAATATTCCTTGGTATTTATAATTTTCATAATCAGTTAAAAGTAGATAAATACATGAGATCTTTTTTTCAAGGTTATTCAACATAAAACATGTTTCGCGAAGTAAAAATTAAACAAATGCAACCAGAACACAGAGGTTGATCGATAAGAAAACAGGAGGTAAAGTTTGTGATTGCCGAAGGTATCATATGATGAGGTTTTTACATATAAAAAAATTATAGCTTTAGTTCAGGACGTCTAGATTTTGATTTTTTGACAACTGTTTGTCTATCAACAGTTAGACAGTGCAGGCAGTTGTCTATACGTCTTTTTGACAAACAGTACTACTATATATAGTGTACTTGTATATCTTCTGTACTGGTATAGCTAACTCAGCCTTATATATCCATGCATTAATATATAAAAACCTATTTATTCAGCACATTATCAATGATTTTATCCTGATTCGTGGTGCTAATAGTTTAATACTCTTTTTAGACGAATTGTAATTGACCACTATGTCAAAGGCAATTGGGAGTAATGATTTGCTCATAAATATCAACCGTATGGGTCGGATTGGTGGCCAACGCTAATGCTCACTTCTAATTCGGTCGGAGGACTCTAGCATCGGAATTAGGCCAAAATTCTCATTCATAGCAAACGTATCGATTCGTGGCCGGCTGATTGTGACCTTTTTAGTTTTACATAAGATTTGACCTGGTATGATTTCTTAGACAAGTTTCAGTGAACATATAGGTAATGACAAATAAATATCTATTACACTACAAGTATTTTAAAATTTGTTAAAAAATTTTCATATCTTAAACTACTAGCTTATTTGAATGATTGATTGTGAGACTCTTGGTATGAACTCTACGAAAGTTTTTTTTTCATTCCAATCTTAAAGTCGGCCTGATTCATTTTACCATGAATCCCAAAAGAAAGATTTTGAAGAACATTTTGTCCTTAGTGCAAGTCTTATATTAGACATATATAATATGTTGTTTGCTTTCAGCATTGAGCGTTACAGGCTCTCGTTAGCTTCTGATTTTTAGTTTAAATATATACAAAGGATATAAGAGTACAATTAAGTCTAGTCTTTTAAGCAATTCCAAATTAACTATCAGGCAGACAAGATGTCTGGTACGGACTTTCTTTCAATTAGTTTGCCTACACATCAAAATTTGTCCAGTTACGCCCCTGTTTTAAGCTGTTTTTAGCTGTGTGTGTGTGTCTGGTTCTCTTGACAAATACGTCCTTTCTTTAATTTTTTATATTAATAATCCAAGTCGTAGTAGTTATGATGGTCGGTTGCGGCCATTGACATTAATGTGATATGTAAAAAATGTGTACAACATAGAAAAATTTACTTTATTTTCTAATGAATATTCTTTTTGAAGTGGCATCCTCCGCACCTTCAACGATTCAACAATTAAAAAATGAACACAATGTATTCTTTGCTTTTGCAACAATCTCAAACGTAAACCACTAATTATTTTTCAAATACCCGTGTACATTGTTGTCTAGTGTTCTTTGATATTTTCAGATGCCTCATTTGGAATTTTCAGTCTGTTACCAAATCTGTTATCTGGTTATGGTTGGAATCCTGGAAATCGTATATATCAGTGGTTCGGCCAAGCTCTTGCCAAAAAATCTGGTGGTAATGCTGATCTCACATTTCTAGAGGTAAATCAAATATGTTGCAATATAAAACATTCAGATAGAGTAATATCCTTAAGCTTTTGTAAAAAATTGTCACATTATAAAGATAATTAAATGTGTTCTCATCTTCTCATAGAGCAGTCGCATACATATGACGGTTTAACCTTAGATTTATAAAAATATGAGATGTGACATGATTGTCCATGAGAGACATCCACCGAATGGCAGTCATATCTAAACTTCTACATGTCCAATTACAGCCTTCAACAATGAACCATAGTCCACACCAAAACGGAAACTGTAAAAGGCCCCGAAATACAAAATATGAAATCATTCATAAAACACGACAACCGACCTAATTTGTTGAAAAAATGGTGAACAAATAACAATAAATTACTAATAAAACAAAGACAACCACTGGACTACAGGTTCCTGGCTTGGGACAGGCACATAAGCATGTGGCGGGGTTAAACCGGTTGGTGAGCACTCATCCCTCCCCTAACCTGGGACAGTGGTGTGATAGTTAGTATGATCGCTCATGTTGACACTAAGAGCTGTCTAGAATCTGATGTACAGGCTTCTGACTCAATGTTTCAGACTAAGATTAAACACAGCAGTATGAAAACTGTTCACTTCTATTTAGAAAAACTCTAGTATAACAAGTTTTCATTATTAACCCATTAATGATTTTACAATTGTAATTTTAATATCTGATTAATTCGTTGTCTGTATGACTATCAAACTCCATGGGCACAGGAATGGAAGGGGGTCAAATTTCTAAATGTGACTTGGAAAAAGTTGGGGGTCAAAAAGTCATTATTCTGTAACCGCTAGACTGGTGGCATGCTAAAAACCCTGTAAGCGTAAAAATGAAGTTGTAACTAAAAATACTTGAGAATAAGTGGGATGCAAAAACAAAGTTTCTCCCACAGACTTTCAAAAGTGGACGGGAAATTGCCCCCTGCCCCCCAACCCCCAACCCCCCGGCTCCTACGCCCATGAATATCTCAGCTTTACTTTTTCTTTATTGGTGTAACGATATCAAATTTGTAAGTGTTATACATTTTTAGTTATACGAATCGACTGGTAAAGAATTATGTATAGTAGTTACGAACCTTAACCACATGATTGAAGAATACTGTCACGTAAAAACTACACCAAATATGCCAATCAGACTTGCCGTTCGTATGTCCATGTCTATACCAGGTAAATATGCTAATCAGACTTGTCGTTCTTATAACCATGTCTATACTAGGTAAATATGCTAATCAGAATTTCCGTTCGTATGTCCATGTCTATACCAGGTAAATATGCTAAACTTGCCGTTTATACATTGTATGTCATTGTCTATACTAGATATATATGACACTCAGAACTGCAGTTCGTATGTCATTGTCTTTATCACCTAAATATGCCAATCAGACTTGCCGTTCGAATGTTGATGGCTATACCAGGTAAATATGCCAGACTTTCCGTTCGTATGTTCATATCTATAACAGATAAATATGCTAATCAGACTTGCCGTTCGTATGTTCAAGTCTATACCAGGTAAATATGCCAATCATACTTGCCGTTTTTACATTGTATGTCATTGTCTATACCAGATAAATATGACACTCAGAACTGCAGTTCGTATGTTCTTGTTCATAATCGCCTTAATATGCCAATTAGACTTGACGTTCGAATGTCAATAGCTATACCAGGTAAATATGCCAGACTTTCCGTTCGTAGGTTCATGTCTTTTCCAGGTAAATATGCCGATTAGACTTGCCGTTCATATGATTTTGACTTTCCGAGATAAATATCCCAGTCAGACTTGCCGTTCGTATGTCCATGACTTACATCAGGTTATTTTGACATAAAGACGTGCTGTTCGTATGTCCATGTCCATACCAGGTAAATGACCACAGACCTGTCGTTCGTATGCAATGGCTATACCAGGTTAACATGCAAATCAGACTTACCCTTCGAATGTCGATGGTTATACCAGGTAAATATGCCAGACCTTCCGTTCGTATCGTCATGTCTATACAAGGTATATATGCCAATCAGACTTGCCGTTCAATGTTTTTGTCTTTACGAGATAACTATGCCAGTCAGACTTGCCGGTAGTATGTCCATAATGATATCAGATAATTATGACACTTAGACGTGCATGATGTTCGCTTTGTTTTTTGTTTGTTTGTTTGGGGTTTAACGCCACTTTCAACAATATTACAGTCATATCGCAGCGGTCAGTTTTACTGGTGGAGGAAGCCGGAGTACCCGGAGGGAACCACTGACCTTGGGCAGGTAACTGACAAACCTTATCACATGCGATGCAATTTTAACTCAACCCGTTTTTGTATGGTACAAAGCAGGCGAGAACTCACGCCGTATAGGTGATAGACTACAGTGATCTGTACAGGTAAGTTTAAATAAACTACCTAGACCACTCGGCCACCCAGTCCCCCATTGCTGTTCGCAAGTCCATGTCTATACCATGTATGACCACAGACCTGTCGTTGGTATGAAATGTCTATACCAGGTAAATATGCCATATGCCAATAAGACTTGCCGTATGTCCATGGGTATACCAGGTAAATATGATAGACAGAATTGCTGTTCGTATGTCTATATAAAAACTTTCTTTGACAACAAACTGAAATCGTATCGTTTGACAGTTGATTATTCGTCACTGCAACCAGTAGCTACTAGCCTTGCGTTTAATGGGTAAATAAGAATAAGGCCTGGCTTTACAGAAAAAGCGTTTTCAGTTGATGCTGATGAGGCTAAAAGACATCAGACGAGAGAAACGACTGTGGTGTTTACAACTAAATATATATAAAAAGTATTGCTTGTAACAATGATTTTTAATTTAATTTCTATTATTTATTGTTATTTTATTTAGTTTAATGCTTTATTTATTTTACGAGGATTGCACACAGCTCGAAGGCTACTAGGTGCTCTAGGTTATTTCATTATATGATTATTATTTGAGTACTCTTCATTAAATATTCGATTTCATGACAAACTATCTTACATCTCCAATTGTATCATTGATTAACATTTTTATTGCATTTTTCAAGGAATGTTTCAAGCCAAAAACTACACAGTAAATGGCGAGACCAATACATATGTTGATGGTGGAGTGTTGTGTAATTTTCCCATACATTGTTACGATGGTATGTTGAAATATAAACACGATTAAACTAACGCTTTAGGTATCAAACGGCAAAAAATCTACAATAATGCTTCCCACAATTTGAAAACTGTTTTTAAATTGATAAATAGATTCACTTGCAAGGATGCCATTTGGATGAAAGGGTCGAGGTTACATGGAATAAAAGTTGACGAAATCACAACACATCTACATACATAAACTGGTCACCACAATGTCGTCAACAACTTTTCTAGGTGTAAATCTTGTCTGTCGGAAAGAGGACCCGTTTTAATAATAAATTTACATTACAATAGGTTTTTTGAAAAAATGAAAAGGGAAGCTCGTGTTTTTTTTCCAAAAATACACTAACTACTAAACCAAATAACATTGATAATGATTATGTAGCAGGTAAGGTGTTTTCACAGGTTGGTGGTTATCAATGAAGCCTGGGGACAGTTTTCTGGAAAGACTTCAACCATTAGATAAGATTCCACAACTTTTAGCAAGAAAACATCGTTTTAACTATGCCCCAAATGAAAACAAAACATTAGGACTTCTCTTGGTAAGTTCGGCATGATATATTTATGTATAAGTTTTCCGTTTTGTTTTTCGGAATATTCAGTTTAAAAGATTTTAAGTGGAATTTGTTGCCTCAATTAATATTATCCATCTGCTTTTTATCCTTTTGTAGAAATGATATTGTTTACAGTTCGTGTTACGATACTACATTACATTGATATTGTTTCTCAATAAATCCGGATAGTAATAAAACTTTAGGATCACTGGTCCCGGTCATTCCAGTATTGATGGTCTGTTCTTAATGAACAAAAGGAAAAATATATATATGTTTCAGTTATATAAACGTTTACGTTACAATATATACATAATATTACTTTTAAAAACTGATCTACACGATATCTTCTTTAAGAAATCAATAAATGTTTTAATTTAGTTCTGGTTTTGAATTTTCGGTCAGGTCCGTGATAGGAAATATATACAGAAGTGACGATATAGGAGACCATACTCCATTTCCGTAATAAAAAGAGGAAATGGTTGAATCTAGGGGTCCACACAGGGCCTTCAAGGAGGGTGGAATCCACTTCTTGTTACCAGCTCCAGATCGCACCAAACAATTAAAGTGTATTCAAGTAAAATTAAGCAAATCTTGCCTCAATATAATACATATAAAACAAAACAATGTAAAAATGACCTCGATACCTGAATTTGAACAAGCTATAAGCATATGTTGCCTCAACGGATTTATGAAGATATCTTTGTTTTCATTCATTTTGTTTGATGCAGTCTGGGTATTTACTTATTAGACACAAACCCTGGTTATTTTGACCGAAGTTAAACCCTATTCTTTTTTAGTGTCTTTTGATTTGTCAGTTTGTATATTCCAAGCATTATCGGGTCTGTTTTTTACCTGAATTTTTATATATATGTTAGGTATTTTACACTAGTCCTAAATGATGAAACACTTGCCTTAATACTTGCAGTACGCTGATTCGGAATCTGATGTATTCCGATATATTTTGGAGAAAAGAATCGGTGTGTACAACGATAAATTTCCAGATACAAAACTCGCAAGGTATATTTAGTAAACATACTGAAAATGGAGTGTAGTAAACATACTGAATACGGGGTGTAGTAAACATACTGAAAACGGGGTGTAGTAAACATACTGAAAACGGGGTGTAGTAAACATACTGAAAACGGGTGTAGTAATATGTTAAATCAAAATAAACATACTGAAAACGGGGTGTAGTAATGTTAAATCAATAAAAATTATTAGGATACCTTTTTTATTTAAGCTGATAATGTTAAAACAACTTTTTGCAAAGTGGGCAATGATCCTTCTTTTGCTGAGAGATATTCAGCACTGTTTAATGTAGGTTAAACTTTTTATACAACAATTATGAAATCCTTTTAGCAAATATTTTAACCCCTCCAGTAACTAATAAACACCCAAAGAATAATAGATTTTTTTAAATGGAGACTGTATATTTTGAATATAATTTTTTTCCATTGTGTCCTATGATATTCAAACTAACGTAAACAGCTTCAAAATGTCTTTATTCTGTTTTAAACCTTGGATACATGACACCTGTCTTCTTCAGATTTTACAGTGATAATTTTTTATCAGATTTTCAGTTGGTCTAATATCTTTCTTGTTACAGTGTCAGCTGATATATCTTCCCACACTTTGTATTTCATATTCTATATTTATTAATTGGTTACAGAAAGAAGTTGGAAAAGAAAAATATTCAAGAAAAAGCCAAACGTGAACATCGAAGAGTTACCTTGGCTGTAGATGCATTTCTTAGGGTATTCATTTGTCTGCATTTCTTTTGACACTTTAATTTAGGGAACAATAAATGACTGTATATGATATGTGATAAATATCACCTTCTTGAAAAGTAGACTGTGCTACCTTTCAGATATTAAATTTTATCACATTTTAGTACCATTACAAAATTTATCAAATAACAAAAAATCTTTGATCATTGCAGCTGGCGAACCAAATACTATAAGGTTATTTTTTACAACAGACAACATCTACATGTATGTACAATTTTGCTAAGACAGGCTAATTTCGTCCAGGGGCTCATTTTACAAATAAACTACTGAAAGTACTATATCATTAAAACCTTTCAGTAGAAAGCCTTAGTGTGTAGTTTTTGACGAACTTGAAAACAAGAAAGGTTTTTAATGAAAAGTCACAAAAGGTAAATCTGGGAGAACTACACATGGAAAATAGGTGTGCTTTACGATTTTACCCTGAACGGTAATATTGCAAATCATTTTCACGTCTATGTTGGTGGGAAAATTGTGAGGATAATTTGTGGAAATTCTTAAATCATTTAACTTAATTTGACTATGTATGCAATAACTCATATAATGAAAAAGGTGATATTCGTGTTAACCTGGTGAAATCGGGGATTTTTTTAAATGGATGAAAATAGACATAGGTGGCCATAATCTGCATTCAAAGCCACTTACATGGCTTGTATGTGTCCATAGTAGCAGTGTCGATATTGTTTTTATTTGATATTTGTGACCGCACTAGAGAATAACCTAATGAGATAAAGTCATTTAAAATATTTTTAAAATACCTGGCAGGTATTGAAAATCCCATTTAAGTGGAGGAAAAATGTTTCTTATTGCTTCTAGAGACAAAATTATTTACTGATTTTGCATACCCTTCAAGAGCACCTGATCTTACTTCAGGGCCCTAGTTTTCAAAACTGTCCTAACACTAGGATAAAACTTTAACCGTTTAATTTACAATAACTGTGATAAGTCTTTGTATTAAGATGCCTAAAAAAGTACGACCTCTGTTTGGTGAAAGACTGTGAAAGATCTCTGAAGATCAAGCTTCTTTTTTTTCGAGTTTTGTCTTTGCCAACTATCCTTATCTCTAACAAAGGTATTCTGGTCTGGACTTTTATCTCTAACATAGGTTTTCTGGTCTGGACTTTTAATCTTTAACATAGGTATTCTGATCTGTTATTTTCAAGGTATCATAGGTATTCTGGTCTGGACTTTTTTAACAACCGGCGAAAAATTAGATTAAAATAGATAATAAAAGAAAACAACATTTTATAACTTTATTACCAAAAACTATTTACTTTTTTATTTGTACATCTTTAAGGTATTAAAAAGGCACAATCTAGACAAAGATGATAACATTGACAGAACCGAATTGACCAATGCTTTCATGGATGTAAGTAAAAATGTCTACATAGTACATTCTTGTTTTTTTCATCTTAGATATATGTGTATATAGAAAAGCAGTATAAAGGAAAAAAGAATAATTACAAAGTCTGGAAACAAATTCAGTATGACCTAGATATATTTAAATATGAAAAGAGTAGAAGGATGCATAAATATATTGATACTTAAAATGCCCAGTTATATATTTTCTTACCTGAATAATATTATGTTTTATACAGTTATTTAAAAGTAAGCTTCAAGGCTTGATCTTGCTCGCGCATCATAAAAATTGTTGTTTTTTTTTTCGTTTTGTATAATGTTCTTAAAGAATGGTCTCAATTGTATGTTTATATAGCTACATTGATTGTTATTGTGTCTTTGTTGTTTTTTTTTTTTTTTTTTTTGTTTTTTTTTTGTTTGTTGTTTGAAAATCACTGATACACAGGTAGGTTACGGGAGATTGCTTTGGAATGTCAGTTGCATATTAGAGGGAGACATATATAAAATGTTATGCATTCATAAACCCAACCTATAAACTTATATTTTCGTTACTGTAACTATGACCAAAATTTCAAGACTTTTCAAATAAAAGCTGTATATGCACAGTCAATAAAACCAATACAATTTTCTAACTGACTTGTTAGAACGGTAATATATAACAAACAAATCCAAAACAACACCCCTACTGCCTTGGTATAAGCGCTACCTAGTGAATTAAATAAAAAACAGCCTACTTCCTTGTTAAAATTCTACCATCTTAATTAATCCAAAACAACATCACAACAGCCTTGTTATAAAGCTACCAAGGCAATAAACAATAATAACATCCCCTGTGCCTTATAATAAACGGTACCAGGTCAATAAACTGATATACCATCACCTTGTTTTAAACACTACCAAGTCAATAAATCCAATACAACAACCATACTGCCTTGCTCTAAGGGCTACTAATTCAATTTATACAAAACAACTCCTCTCTTGCCTTGTTATACGTGCTAAGTCAGTAAAACCAAAACAACACCCCTACTGCCTTGTTATTAACATTGCATGGTCAATCAATCCAATTAAACATCCCTACTGCCTTGTTATGGACGTTTCCAAGAACTAGTAAATAAAACAAAAAATACTATCATTACTGCCTTATTATGAACATCAGTCTATAAGTCCAATACAGCATCCCTTCTGCCTTGTTATAAACGGTACCCAGTCAATAAGTCCATAACAACAGCCCCCTGCCTTGTTATTAACGGTACCCAGTCAATCGGTCCAAAACAATATCCCGTCTGCCTTGTTATTAATGGTACCCAGTCAATCGGTCCAAAACAACATCCCGTCTGCCTTGTTATTAATGGTACCCAGTCAATAAGCCCAAACAACTCCCCTTCTGCATTGTTATTAACGGTACCCAGTCAATAAGTCCATAACAACATCCCCCTGCCTTGTTATAAACGGTACCCAGTCAATATGCCCAAACAGCATCCCTTCTGCATTGTTATTAACGGTACCCAGTCAATAAGTCCAAAACAACATCCCTTCTGTCTTGTTATTAACGGTATCCAGTCAATAAGTCCTGTACAACATCCCTTCTATCTTGTTATAAACAGTACACAGTCAATAAGACCAATACAACATCCCTTCTACCTTGTTATAAACGGTTGCCAGTCAATAAGTCCAATACAACATCCACAACATCCTTTCTGCCTTGTTATAAACAGTACACAGTCAATAAGTCCAATACAACATCCCTTCTGTCTTGTTATAAACGGTTCCCAGTCAATAAGTCCAATACAACATCCCTTTTGTCTTGTTATAAACAGTACAGTCAATAAGACCAATACAACATCCCTTCTGTCTTGTTATAAACGGTTCCCAGTCAATAAGTCCAATACAACATCCCTTCTGTCTTGTTATAAACAGTACACAGTCAATAAGACCAATACAACATCCGTTCTGTCTTGTTATAACGGTTCCCAGTCAATAAGTCCAATACAAACTCATTTCTGCCTTGTTATAAACGGTTCCTCGTCAATAAGTCCAATACAACATCCTTTCTGCCTTTTTATAAACGATTCCCAGTCAATAAGTCCAATACAAACTCATTTCTGCCTTGTTATAAACCGTACCCAGTCAATAAGTCCAATACAACATCCCTTCTGTCTTGTTATAAACAGTACACAATCAATAAGTCCAATACAACAACTTACTGTCTTGTTATAAACGGTACCCAGTCAATAAGTCCAATACAAACTCCTTTCTGCTGTTATAAACGGTTCCCAGTCAAAAAGTCCAATACAACATCCCTTCTGCCTTGTTTTAAACGGAAGTCCAAAACAACATACAGTTTGCCTTATCATAAACGGTACCCAGTCAAAAAGTTCAATACAACATGCCCCTGCCTTGTTATAAACGGTACCTAGTCATTAAGTCCAATTCAACATCCCTTCTGCCTTGTTTTGAACGGAAGTCCAAAACAACATCCAGTCTGCCTTATTTTAATCGGTACCCAGTCAATAAGTTCAATACAACACCCCCTGCCTTCTTATAAACGGTACACAGTCAACAAGTCCAATACAGCATCCCTCTGCCTTGATATAAATGGTACCCAGTCAATCAGTCCAATACAACGTCCCTCTGCCTTGATATAAATGGTACCAAGTCAATAAACCCACTGAAACATTCATATTACTTGGTTGGTTGGATAGTCTGGACTTGATGTGTAACATTCTGTAAGAAAGGACTAATTAGAACTTCTGAGAATATCGGTAAAGTCATGTACAGTGGTAAACGGCAACACCCAATTTTTTTTTTACAAAACTCAAAAAGGTATCACATCCTTTCATTCTTTACCATAAATTAGTAGATATAAAAAGGGAGAAAAGAGACTGTGCATACATTAAATTGTAAATATTTAATACAGCGGGGGAGCTCGACGTAAAATTTTTAAAAT
>JAULBM010340319.1:0-12613 GCA_032357055.1 Geukensia granosissima
TTCTACCTGGTGGTAGGACTTAATAAATAAACCGGATGTTGAAGATTGTAAACTACGATAGTCCTGTCAACTTGGTTCATTTTTCTACCATTAACGCTCCCTTCGGGAGCGTATAAATAATTTTTCAAAACTCTATGAATTAACAGTTTACAAAAATTGTTTGTAGTTAGTTTTACAAAGTATTTATGAGGCAATAACTTCTTTCGCTCGTTATAAAGAAACTACATTCAATCGGCAGTGAAACTCATCACCAATAGATCTACTGTTACATACATATAAGGAATTCGAAGATATCAAAGGGGCAGACACAAATCGTTAGTCGGAAGACAGACAAGACCATATGTCACAGTTACGATCATCTATTTCAATATCCCAGAAAAGACCTTTATTGTTCAATTGTTAATGAATTATTTAAGCATCTAATTTTATATTTATGAATTCTTGGATACCTTATCATTTTTTTAATTCAATCGTTTGGAATATCATTAACCTTTTATTATACCATGCGGATTGTTCAAACTGACTATATAGTCTTTCTGCCTTTTTATCACGAACAGTCAGGATTACTACCATATATGGAAAAAGGTCATGAAAGGTCAAATCATGAGCCATTAAACGGTTAAAATTTGTCTGGGAAAAATCTGAGCATGGAATTTAAAGATAATTAAGATTTGAATATAATCCCAAAGTCGTATCAAGTTTCTGAGCGCGGATTTTTCCAGCAGCCAAATGAAGTTTCCTTACCTTAAACAATAGAATTCAATATTTTTGCAAAATATGTTTAATTCTTTTGAAAAATTGTTGAACAAATTTAACTGATGGTTAGAATCTGTCATATAAAAATAAAATTGTAAATTTCCATATTTTTCTATTTTATAAGTATATGCAAATTTATTAATTTTTCCCCTTTTGGTTCTGCTTTTGACTGATGATTATTGCTTGGTACATTTTGCAATTACTAAAATTCAGAATACCTAGATTCAATCAATATTTTGAATACTCTCGGGGACCAATGTTCCACAAGTAGAGGTATCGACCCAGTAATTTCAAAATACAAAATTACCAATGTTAAAGAAATATGGAAAATTTAGGTATGCTATATGTACATTGCAAGGAGTAACCTCTCATCAGTAGCATTAGAACCGAAAGATTTAAATATAGCGAAAAAAACCCACTCAAATCCAAACAAATCGAAATGGGGAGCCAAATCCAACGACAGGGACCACTACTAAGTGTATTACGTTTCAAGGCCTTTCCGTATTTTCAGTGTTTTAGAATTTTAGCAAATGCAGCAAATTTCTTTAAAAAATTGTTTGATAAATATCATAATGATCTATCATATTGAAGCAACCATTAAATTAATTATTTCTATCTGTAAATCAGTCAGTTTATGCCATTTTCTCCATTTGTTATAATACTAAATAGTTTTTCTACTTTGAGTATCCAGTTCTGCCTTATCTTTGTAAAACACCCATTAGACTTAAAAATATCTCTTATAAAATCCATCTTTTTCATTAATTATTTCACAATTATTAACAAACATATGACATGATTTACATTTGATTAACAAGAATTGCATTTTTTGTTTAAGACGCATTGACTACTTATTTCCAAGTTTTACAGTATGAATACATTGCAGTTAAACCACTCTGAATTGTACAAAGATATGGGGTAAATGTCAGAGTGACTACACTCCTACCACTCGAAGAAACAGGGGAGTAAGGCCTTCAACAAGGGTGAAACACCATTCCATGTGAAAAGCTGCAAATCGCTACAAATAGAAAATTGTGTATACGTTAAATAATACTGCTCTTACCTGAATGCTATCAAAAATGTTCATGAAACAGAACAATAAATGCCTATGATTCAGATTGCATTTTCCCTGCTCAGTGTAATACAGTGATGCAACATAATAATGGAGAAAAATTCTTCGTCTAGAATTAGACCATACTGAAACCTGTGCTTGTGTAGAAAAACAACCTTTAAAATTTGGCGATATTTGTTCTGCTTTACCAAAACTTAAAAATTTCACTGTCTGTCGAGCACAACCCTTGAACAAAGAGGCACACAAAACTTAGTATGGTGCCCTTTTGAAGTTTCATGTGTTCTACAGCGAGTTAGGTTTAGAGACAAAATCAGTTTTGTTGTACGAGACTCTTGAAGCACGCGGGTGAATCCTTCAATTTTTCAAGTTCAGTCTCTTGTTAGAGGCTAAATGGATCTGAAAAAAATATGAAGACAGCTTGATGTTACAATTTATTACAAGAAAAGCAAAAATATTAAGAATTAAATAAATAAAAAATATCTGTCATAGGTATGCATCCGACCCCTGTGGTATTGGAAACTTTCAACCTTTAAGCTTGCAATTGAAAAACCTAATGATAAGCCATTTGACAATTTATGTGCATTTCTAAGGTACCTAAGGCTCTGTAAGGGATGCCTTTTTCTTAGCTATAAGAGGACACGAACCTTGTGTTCGCTACTAATGCCACTACTCCAATATCCTCCACCCCTCATGTTTTTAGTACCGGTTAGCAACTGTAGTCATGTTCGATATAACTACATTACATTGTCATCTAATACATATCTTCTGATCGTGGTAATTCCAAATCTTTGAGAAAGATAAATAAAGCAAACCACATCCAAACAAGATTTTCATTCTTTCTTGATTGATAGATTGATTGATTTGGTTTTAAATTTCAGCAACATTTCAGTAATATCATGGCGGTCAATTTATTGGTGAAGGAATCATCACCAATAAAATTGGCCGCTATGGTATTACTGAAATATTGGTGAATTTGTTTAAAAGCAAAATCAATCAATCTGTCATCAAGAATAATATGTACCTGGAGAACGGTCAGGTAACTGACAAACCTTATCGGTTGCGTCGTGACTCGAGTGCATCAAAACAAGATTCTCATTCTTTCAGTAATATCATGGCGGTAAATTTTATTCGTGGACGAATCTTATGTTCTCGGAGAGCGATCAGGTAACTAACACAAAACTTATCGGTTGCGTCGTGACTCGAGACATCCTTTTTAAAATGATAAAAAATCAGGGATATCATTTTTATAGGCGATAGGCTACAGTTATCTGCTTTTGTAAGTGTAAATCAACTTTTTATTATTATTGGCCATTCAGATCACCTGTTAAAATCAAAGGCTGCAAAATAAATGTATTTATATCATTGTAAACTAGAGAGGACTTCATAAGCATGATTTTGATACAACTATTATAGTTGCAGTTTGGTCAAATCCGTAAACGGCTCTTTTATTATGCAGAGATCCTCGATATCAACCAGAGAACAATGACTTGTGATTGACAGGGATAAAATAGATATGAACATTTCTTGATAATTTGAATAAAATGTTATTGCTACAGGTATGCTGTTATTAGACTACAAAGTTGAAGCACTGTGATATTTAGAAAGAAACCCTCTTGTGGTCTGGCAGGAACCAAATCCAGTTTTGCCAAGGGTTTTACCAACTATCGTACATTGAACCTCGTGTTTGTGTGCTATCCAATTTGTATCTTAATTACTCTAAAAGCAATACTTAGTTTTTACGTTATTGATCAGGATTAACAATATTTGAATTTGGTATTGGTGCATTTCAAGCAATACATCGCTAATGCGATTATCCGAATGCATGTTAACAACGGTTGTATCGCTGTTCTCCATCTTTGTGGTTACTTGTATTTTATTTTAATATTATTGTAAAGATAATTTTCTGTCTAAATTTTGTGTTAAGTAATATATTTTACGGTGTGTCTTTAGCTGTGTCCTTATAGTTTCATTTTCACTTTAAACCCGAGGAGAGGGGGAGTGTTTGGATTCAACAAAGCTAGTGTATCCTCTCTAAATGTTGCATGCACTTGTCCCAAGTCAGGATTCATGCCCGTTTTATTGTATTCGTGCTATTTTGAAAACTAGTTAACATTCTTTGTTATATATTATAACCATTTAAGTATTCTTCTTGCAATTTTAAGTAAGTATAGAAAAAAGTGCCAATAAACCTGACGTTGATTTGTTTGTTTGTTGTGATTGGGGTTTAACGCCACTTTCAACAATATTTCAGTCAGTTTTACTGGTGGAGGAAGCTGGAGAGAACAACCGACCTTTGGCAGGTAACTGACCAACCTTATCACGTGCGATGCGAGTTTAATGCAACCCGTTTTTGTATGGTACAAACCCGGGTGCGTACTCACCCCATATAGGTGATATGCTACAGAGATCTGTACAGGTAAGTTTAAATTAACTACCTAGACACGTTAAAGGCTTGTGGAGACCTCTAGAACTTTGGTGACTACCTAGTAAGCTATGATGCAGTTTAGTTGACGTTTACTCCATATGTCAAACTGTAAATATGGACACCATTACCAGTTAAAGGTCAATCATCGGGAATGCACATACGCCTTAAATAGAGGCAATCTCATTGATTATATGATAGAAATCAGCTTTTTGCAATGTAAGTGAATGTACATGTATCATTTATATATGGCACTACTAAGATATTTATGTTACAGCCTTTTCAGTCAAGTGATTTTTATATATAATATTTTCCTAAAAGGTGGTTTTTGAAACGCAAAGGTATCGCAAACATACATTCCTTCCAATTTTGACCCAAAACACAATTTAAGACTTATGTGACCTGTAAATTTGCCTAAGGCCTAATTAGTTGTTACTCCTTGAAACACGAGTTCATAATAGCGAAATTAACAATATTTAAGGGCATCAGTAAGCACACTAGATCAATATCACTGCTGGAAACAGGAGTCTTCGAGGGTATTCACCAGCCGTAGTTGTCAGACTTGTCTGATATGAATTTTACCACAAATATATTGCAGCATGTATTTAAATTCTAAAGCTCTGAAATTACGGTGGATGCTTCATTACATGTATTGTATAGGGTGCATGCCCCTTCTGCAGAATTTTGCTTCTTATTTCGAATTGCTTGGATATTAGTACTTAGTGTAATTAATTTGGAACTCGATCATCCTATATCTTTGTTTTAATGTCGCTGATGAGGGATTTCTACTTTAAACAATTTTCCGGAATAGCGAATTCCTTAATATTTAAACATTTTAGGTAAACATTTTTTAATAATATGACAGGATTTTAACATTACGAATGATAGGATGTGGAACACCCCTGATTCAGCTTCTCATATTTTGGAAATTATTGGCAGATTTAAAAAGAAAACATCCATTTTGAAGCATTGATATTTACCAATTTCCCGATAATGTCATAACTAACATTTCTACAAGCTATTTGAGAAATTATAATTTTCCTATTTTAATACCTCTGTATGAAGTACAAAAGTTTTGTTAAGTTGTAACTGTAAATGGCTATTTGGCATAAAGTATCAAAACACCATACGTGATATTTGTGTTTGCACATTTCCTTAATTTTGACCTGTACTGACATTTGACATTTGCCAATATGCAAAGTCAAAAACTAAGAGCCACGTTTTTTCTGTCCACATATTTGATATATATCATATAAACGTGAAAGTTGGCAGCAATCTTTCAGTTTTATCATCTTTTTTTTCAATAAAAAAAGACCCTCTCAGCGTAGGTCATCATGAAACAGATGAACAATCACATACACGTATGTAAAATTTGTCTTTCTTGCATATCTTCCATTTTCTCCCTTTTAAATATTAAAAACTATCACATGGACTGGTGTTGTGTGTTCTATGTTAGTCTTTCGTTTCATTTTGTTGGTCATGGTCTTGTCTGTCTACCGACTTAACGATTTCTGTCTGCCCCTTTGGTTTCTTCGAATT
Source organism: Geukensia granosissima (assembly GCA_032357055.1). NCBI lineage: Eukaryota > Metazoa > Mollusca > Bivalvia > Mytilida > Mytilidae > Geukensia > Geukensia granosissima. The sequence continues at coordinate 5,787 of JAULBM010340319.1, forward strand.
CCATGGACTATTCATTCATTTAAAATCGTTAAGTTTAATGCATTTTATATAATGGTTCTCTATGCATTGTCTTTTCTGTGTGATTTAATTACTCTGTATTTTAAGGAATGTCAGCCATGTTGACTGCAAATACACTTTTAGATTTTTTTATATTGAGCATCCCTATTATATATTAATTTTTGGTCTAACATTTTCTCAAATAATTAAACATTAATATCAAAACTGTTTTTTTTCTTGTTATATTTTCTCTTAAATTTAGATATATATTGAAGTTAAATGTCAAATTGGTTTAAGTTTTATTAATACTTTTCCAAAAAAAAGAGAGAAAACTCTAACTACGAAGAATTTCACTCTGATTTTGATTATTTTATTTTGTAACGAGGAAATGAGAACAGTGAAGCATCAATTTTTTTCCTAAAATTTTGTCTTTAAAACTATTTTAACAATAATAATTAGAAAATTCTATTTGCTGTTTTTGTTCTGTTTGCGAAACTGTATTTACACTAGAAATTGAAAAGCTGAAAAGTTCAATGAATACACATAAAATCGATTACTCAGATTTTAGTATTACAAACACTTCTCTGAACTATATACATATGTTGTCTCTGATTACAAGGCTCCTAACGACATTATTTTGTATGCAAATCACATTGCATTGACTAGAATGTCTGATAAAGGAATAAGGCGTTTACGGATCACTTGGCAGTCCAGGGTATACACCGACGACACTCACAAAAGAAGAAATGCCTGGAAATCATCGGTCAGTTTTGCCTTCATTTCAACCAAAATTTGAGGATTTGAAAAACTATATATTTATCCTTTTTTTGGCAGCATTGTTTATTGATTAGCTATTATCTACGTGTTTTTGTCAATTCGGAAACATTTCCAGATTTTTCAGCCGGTTATTTTTCAATTGTTTACTGTCTAGAAAAATACATGTATACTTAAAAATGACAATTTGTTAATGAAAGAGACAAAATTTTAAAGATGGTTTAACAAGTATATATTTTTGACCCAAGAATTTGACAAAAAATAATAAGTGGCTAATATATATATTCTACATCGTATATTTGTATTTAAAAATGTCTATAAAAATCCAAGAGTTTCTTTAGTTTAATTGGTTCTACAATTGCCATATAGTACAATTAAATAGAAATATGGGGGATATGGTGTAAATATTCAAGACACAAAAATCTCACATATTCAAGTAAATTCCAAGTAAAGGAAGAGCGCTTTGATTGCTGTTCTTCATCTCAAAGTCATCGTGAGGCCTTCAACACGGAGTAAAAACTCGTACCTGACAGTAAGTTCAAGTTGGCCTCTAGCATTGGTTTGAGCGGAATTCTTTGTTAGATGTCAACGACACTACATCTGTGCATTGAAGCACACAAATGTGGGGTAAGGTTAACAAATTACAGATATGCACGGGCAAAGAAATGTAACAAAATCTGTCATAAGATGCCCGAGAGTAATACATACAATATCAAATACAATGTTTAAAAAACACAGGGCAAATTGCTTTTAATATGAAAATACACCAAGGAATTTCTAAATTTGAAAACATATTTGATACTCCCTTATATATACACTTTTACACGGTTAGAGATATTTTGAATACATATGAAAAAAAGGGTCGCCATCAACTTCGTGTGAGTAAAAAAACAATGTTTCTCGTAAAAATACTCTAAAGCGGGGTTTCTCATCCCGTCTTTATAGTGATGTTAATTTTATAAAGCGTCGTAAAACCGTTGCAAACTTGGAAAACTGTTGACCTCTTTCCAACAAGGAATGCTGTCTTATATTTTGTTCGGTGACAATAGTGCTTTCCGTGGACGGTTTGATGTAATTTATACATATTGTCGATTTCAAATAAATATACAATACACGTACATTGCCGGAAAATATAAAATTTATTTGTACGAGCTTTAGAAACGGGTAAATATTGCGAGGCTTCGTCCCTCCTAAGTTTTTATGGTCATCATCCTTGGTTGATACCTATGGTATTAGTGTATCTCAACTAGTGGTGGACCTGTTGCCGGCAGTTCAACAATAAGTTGTCCTCTTCGCGGATTTACGTTTACGCGATTAAGAGTGCTTTTTTTGCTATGTTTGATCTCGGAAAGAAAGAAATTGCGCTTTCTAGTATTTTTTGCTTCAAATTTGGTTTTCCATGTTCCTTTAAAATAAATAGCATTCACTATTACTACAATTGTGTTTGCATCTAAACTTCCTACCGGTATGATATCTCGAATTTTATTTCTAGTTTGTCTTGAAATCCAGTTATTTATATATTGTCTCGACTGTTCTGCTTTTCCTGCAAAATCCAGTAATTCAATTTCACTCCCATAATATTTTAATGCATCTATCTTGTACTTGTCTAACAGAGTAAAAATCTGACTTCCAAATAACCTATTAGCAATCGACAAAGTCATTCCCGTGTTTGTTTTTTGGGTTAATTTATTATTAAGAATTTTATATCCATTATGAACGTCTGTTGGTTGTTCTCCTTTAAAGATGGCGGACATAAGTTGATTTGAAGTGGTGCCGTCAGTTCCAAGCATCAAAAGTAACAGCGCGGCAGAAATACTATAAGGAGAAATAAATTCATTTCCACTTTTTTCTACTGCATTATACAGAGAAAATGGAAAATTCGACAATCCTTGTTCAAAGATAACATTTGATGAAACTCCTGGCAAAGCAATGTCTGTTTCAGTTGAAATAACTACCAGCGCTAACTATCAACTGCTTATATACACCAGTTTTTATATATTTCAATTTGTATGCGCAAGTCATGTGGTATTTATTTGAGATGAATTGTTTTGACCTTGGACGTTAAAACAACAACGAAAAACGCAGTACTTTTCTGCCGTGTCATTTCTTTTAACATATTATATTACTTTGTTTGGCAGCTGGAAAGGGTTGTACTTCTTACGATACTGTCTTTCCTGCTACAATGCAATTATTCTGACTTTATGAAAATGACAAGATATGGGATAAATGTCAGAGAGACTGCATTCCAACCAAGAGAAAAACAGAGGAATTTACAAAACTAGAGGTCTCCACAAGGCCTTCAACAAGGTTGGAATACCAATCCTTGTGAAGGCTCTTATTCGCCCCAAATAAAACATCGTGTATGCGTAAAACAATACTGCTCTTTCCTGAATATTATCAAAAATGTACATTAAACAGAAGAATAAACACAAAGACAAACCTATGACCACAATTCCTGACTTGGGGCATGCACATGAGACATGTGTTGGGGTAAAACTAGTTTTGTGGGATCCCAAACCTCCCCCAACGAGTGGTCAAATGAAAAAATCAGAGAAAATTAAAGCAGTAAAGACGAAATATAAATATTCAATTGGAAACTCACCCTAGACTAAAGAGTACCTTAATTACAATTAATATGCATGCAAAAAAAGATACATCTCTAATGAATGCTCACAGTTACTGAAATCGAGCTCAGGGTGAGATTCCTGTTTATAAAACATAAAGCCTCTCAACACGAGATGCCATCAAACACAGTGGCATTTATCAGGGATGTCCTTTATGTCCTGATTTTTATTAAATATTCACTCACTGAATACAACTTTATATAAGGTCTGGTCAATATTAAAAAATCATTTTGAAAACAATTTGATAGTGGTCTGATCGCTCGGATGATAATTAATTGTGGCACAAACAGAAAATAAGAACTTCCAATATTATTTCTTTCAATTGTTAAAATGGTGTAAACGAAAGGAGGCCAAAAGAATATAACTATTGATGCTTTTCAAAAAAGGCAAAACTATTGTAGATATACATACACCTGTATATCTCACCTTGGAAATAATTAAGAATTAAACAGAAATCTAATTTCAACTCGAATTCAAAGTAAAACTTCTTAGCTTGGTCGTACTTGTGCCAGCAGACAAAGCAGTCAGCAATAGGTGGTTATATGACGTAAATACTACATGGTTGTAATGAAGGATATAATTTTAAATTCTACTTCTTTTCAAGCCATGCACTTAACTGAAAGTCAATCAGTAGACAGTCACAAACTGACACACAAGAACTGCTTAGCATTTAAATATGCCAACCATATATTGGATATCTAAATACATAAGAAACTCTTCAAATACCGTTTTATCTCAGCGTCCAGTAAGTGTACTACAACTGAAATCTCTGTCCTTTTGACTAGTGCCCTTACCAACATTAAAGAACTTATAATTAAATACTACAATAAACGTATGAATGTAATGGTATTGACTATTTTTGGAGTGTTAAAAATTCTCTGGATGTTTTGGACAAACTAATTCATTTGAAACTGTTGACACTTACGATTATTCCACCCTAAACTTCTCAATAACCTTATTAAACAGAAATTGTCAAATGTCAATGAGTGGGTATTTGATTAAACAGATTACAGGTTATTGGCTTGGGACAGACACATAAAGTAAGTAGCGGGGTTAAACATGTTTTTGAATACTCAACCACTCTAATCTGGTTTAGTGGTGAGACAAAACGACACAAAAACTTCAAAAAATACAACTGAATGTGATTAACTTTGAAGTCGATCCATAGTACGCACAAAATTACAAATAATACAGAACATTAAAACTTGTTTTTATTGGTACAGATATTGGTTAATTATCTATTTTCTACGCAGATTTTAATCAAGTAGGCATTGCAAACATCTTGTCTTTCCTCACGTTTAATGACAACACAGTATAAAATCGTCGGCAAATTGGGTTTGATGCCATCCCGTGTTGAAAAGCTTGTTGTTCTATCTTCAGGGATCTCAACCTCAGCTTGCTTTCAGTAACCGCGAGCATTTATTAAAGAGGTACTCTTCTTTTTAACTGCATTTTGTTTAATTGTATATTTATTGTTATTCAGGTAATCTCTAGTCTGATTTGGTGAATTTCTGTTTGAGTTTGATTTTTTATAATTTGTCTGTTACTACTCTTGTTTTCTTTGATTTTTTCCATTGACCACTCGTTGGGGATGGTTGGGATCCCAATCAACTAGTTTAACCTAACTTCATGCTTTCCCAATTCAGGAATTGAGGTTACAGGTTTGTATTTGTGTTATATAAGAATAAGAGATGTGATATCATTGTCCATGAAAGATGTGGTATGATTGTCCATGAAATGGTAACCGAACAAATGATGATAGAATTTAAACTTCTACAGGTCCCATTACGGCCTTAAACAATGAGCCAGAGTCCATACCAGAACGGAAGAAGTAAAAGGTCCCGAAGTAGAAACTGTGAAACTATACATAAAACACGACAATCGACCTATGTTTTGTTACATGTACACTTTGGTCTTATTCACGTAAGAGCAGCATTTTGAACGTATTCATGTTTTTCGTTTGAGGGCGATTTAGAGCTTCTCACAAGGAGTGGCATTCCACCATTATTGAAGACCTTGTGGAGACCTCTTAATTTGTAAATTCCCTCTGTTTTTCTTGCGGTAGGAGTGGAGTCTCTCTAACAACATCTTCGCACGCTAAGGGTCACGCTCAGATCCCTCATTTCATGGGGAACTTGAGTGTAACCCTCGGCTAGCAAAGTTGCTCTAACATTTCCCCATATCTTTTCATTTTCATAAGAGTCAACCAAATGTACTGACCCGAAAAAGTACTCTCAGTTTCTGACAGCTTGTTAAAAATTTAAACACAGTTGATAAAAAAACCTGGTTCTTTTCCAAGACATCTATCAAAATACGTCCGACAGGATTTAGTGTAAAAGTATCGTTAAAACCATAGTATATAAGGTTATATACAAGTGTCAAAAAGAGAAATATGGACAGCATGTAGGACAAAAATGTAGCAAAATATTGACTAGAATTAGTTTTGATATAAATCAATAAACAGAGTAAAAAAGATTACTTTATTAAAATCTAAAACGTCGAAGCATACAGATGCAAAACTGACAAGTTAAAAAAATATACACACCGTATGAAAAAGTTTAAGGAAGAAAAAAATGCAATACGGAATGACAAATCGTCTCTCTTGTCGTAAATTTTAGTTTTGATTTTACCTTCTGAAAAAAACAACAACATTTAAACTAAGGAAAGGACAGCTGTGGCTGTTAGCTTTCCTCAAAGAAAGTTCTCTAAGGTAAATTGCAGTAATTAATGTATTTGGAGAATTCGGGTAATTAACTGCGAAATATCGTCAAAAAAGCAGCAAGTATTATTAAATTTAATATTTAATAAATCAGATTTAGAAGGATCTTTGTGGAGTTTGGTCATAAACTGGGAATTATAATAGTAATGGACTATGTCTGCAATTAAAGGGGCACAGTTAGTACTTGAAGGAATTCCTACAACATGGCGATTAATTATGTAAATATTGTCAAGAAAAAAATTAATTGAATTTATCATCTCCTAACAAGTCCAGTAAGTTTATCTTTTGTAATAACCTTTTTCCTCCGAGAAGAAAGCCCGATCAATGTTTCAGCAGATGTATTTTTAATACGCGTCCATTTAAAAACCATCTTGTACTTGTCGCAATTTAACCATCTCAACATTTCGGATAAATCTACAAAAGTTATCACTTAGCTGATTTTGTATAGTTGTCATGAAGATTTATACTAAACAAACTTAAACAGGATATGATTTAAAACAAAACTAAGCAAGCACATTAACATGTCACAAGAAAGTTGTTGACGTCTTTAATTTTTCCTTTAAGATTTCAACAAATCTGTCCGTATATTAACCAGCAATTCACTGCACTCTATTACTCGATTGTGACTAAACCCCAGCTTTGATTACTGAGTAACACGACGGGTGCCACTAGTGGAGCAGGAGTTGCTAACCCTTCCGGAGCACCTGAACTCA
>JAULBM010340329.1:0-12613 GCA_032357055.1 Geukensia granosissima
CAAATATAATGCCATTAGAGGCTATTGACTTTCAAATAGTACAAAGAAAGAAAAATTCAAAGTTATCGTTTTTGTTAAATTTTAGTTTGTCATTTTGAATTTTTACAAAAAATGGATGACTGTTACTTTATGCCTCAATTCGGATGACTTGGTCTTAGGCCTGTGATTTCGTCATCTGTATCTTCCTTAAATACAAAACTACTACTCCAATTAACATACAAAGAAAACCAAGAGTGAAGTTTTCTGTTATTGTACAACAAGAGGTTGAAGATAGAGGGGGAAGCCAAACCCAAATAGCATTATGGCCAAACCCAGGAGGAACATGCTTTTTTATTATCTAAATTAAAAAAAAACGCTGTCCCCTACAGACCTTTAGCGATGATAATTGGATGACTGCTTTGAGACGTTCCTATCACTGTCCCTGATTTAATCGATACAGTTTCTACAGGATTGCTGTTAGCACAACCATTAAATGTAAACTGAGATTGGTTTGCAGGTACCAAGTGACTTTCATGATTCTCATTAACACATCCCAAAACAACTTCAAATTCTATAACAGGACCATTCATGTCCATATCGTCAAAGTTCTACAATATAAAGTTAATAAAATAACATGCGAAATTAACAAAATTTGTAAAATAAAGAAAAAAGTAAAATCTACTTTAACATATTTTGTAATGATACAAACTTTTTTTTTATAAAAAAAATTGCCCAAAATGATTTACATACCTCCTAGAACATTTGTACAAGGCAATTTCTCAACAGTTTTAAAGGCATTTTATACGAGATTTGTATAATCAAACAAAAATCGCACAAATGCAGAAACAGCACAACAGCAGACATACAAAAATGATATACCTTAGCCTTGTCTTGATCTCGTTATCATTTGATTTTTAATTTACATATGTTGTTATAAATTCTAATTGTAGTATCCAAACAATACGGGATATAATTATTTAGTTTTTGCAGTTAAACATAATTGATTACCATGTAAACCATTTCTTGTGATACTTGTTATTCGACAAAACATACCTGCCAATAGACAGTTATAGTGCGTCTTTCAACAGCTGTGTTAACCGTAAAACCTCCATTTGTGATTCTTGGTGGATATTTAGCAACTACAATGAAATTCAATTATGCTAAGAAACTTTTTACTTGTCATGAATCATTGCTTTCAACGTTCTAGCGCTCTAAATATCTAGACGCAATTCTAGATGTGAAGGAGACCTACTGAATTCTGTAATATTTTTACAAATTTGATTTGAATTATTAAGTGAAGGTGCTTCATCTATCAAAACATGAAATTAAGAGATCAAACCTATTTTTCCTAAGAGCCCACGCATGAAGTCTTCTGCATATGAATAAAAGGATAAAAGAAAGGATGAAAAAGCCAAGATGGTACCTAAATGAAATCCCGTCAGTCAGTTTAAATAAACGCACACCAAACATCACAGATTCAGATTCAAATTGTATTGCAACGATCTTTTTTTATACATCGTTGGAATCATTGATACAAAAATATAAAAAAAGAAAAGATATGAGGAAAATGTCAGAGAGAGGGTGTTCACCAAAAATTTGTTTTTTGGCTGAAAATAAAAGTAATTTTTACTTTTTCGAATAGATAAATCTGATCAAACAATAAGATACGAGTTTTACATCCAAAGAGATCTCATCAAAGATAAAAGCTTAAATTTCTAGATTTGAGTGAACAAACATTTTTTGAAAAAACACTTAGTTAAATGTTCTGCTATGGGAACATTGCGTAGTTTTACTTTTCAAAAAAGGTATGGTAAGTTTTCATATGTCACCCAATACTTGTAAAATTGCAAGTTTGTTGATTGTTGCGACGAAATTAATATCTCCATGTAAAGTAATGAAAAATAAGAAAATTCCTGTAAATGACAAACCTGATAATAATTTTAAAAATAAAGGATATGGAATAATGCCGGAAAGAAGGCAATTCATTCCTTAATTAGGTCTTTAACAATTTATCTGCATACAAAGTGCTTTTCTGAATTTACCTTCATCAGGTACGCTAGGGGCCTAATCATTGGAGGTCCAAGTTAAAATTACGTTAGCCAAGCATTATTGAATTTCCAGACAGTGACAAAATCAATGCACAAACGCCAAAATGAATAATTCTGTTATTTAACATGATTTTTTTTCTAAATTAGATAATTTTGCATTCAAATCTTAAACAATGACAGTAAAGAAGTATATATTTTATAAGAAAATGTATATATTGTATTTTACTGTGGATGTCGACTTACCATCTTGCCATGTTCTCACAGTAACCGAGACAGGGTCGCTGGGTAATCCTACCGTTAAACTCTTATTAAAGTAATCAGTATAATATCGAACTACGTTGAATTTGTACACAGTATATGTTGTCAAATTCGAAACTGTAATTGATGTTGCCATTGATTCAATCTGAAAAGCAAATAGAAATAATTTTTTGTTGTGTTTTTATGTATAGTTTCACATTTTATATTTCGAGTCCTTTTACAGCTTCCGTTATGGTATAGACTCTGGTTCATTGTTGAAGGTCGTGATAGGACCTGCAGAAGTTTTCTACTGTCAATTGGCGGGTGGCTGTCTCATGGACAATCATGCCACATCTCTTTACTTATATTATATCTACTCTTTTTCTGAATATTTTAACGTAAATTATGCTCATTATCTTAACGTCATTAGATGACGTAACAACTTTTTAAAGTTTTATATCAAGTGAATTTCAGCTGCTAGTGCGGATTCCCAATGCCCAGATTAAAGTGCAAAACGTATCATCTCTGTGCAAATAGTTCTAAACCATGTTGTTTCTGAATCATATATTTGGACTAGAATCATTCTCAATTTCTTAATGATTATCTCAGGGTTGGTTTTTTATTATAGACAAGAAACAGCACGAACGACACAAATTAAACCCCTAGCAGTAAAATATTAAAAACGGAAGCGTAGAAATCCATTATATCTCATTAGCAAGTATTTAGCCTTTATGTGCTTTATCTAGAATGCCACTGCAAGGTTTTCAATGGTGAGGTAGTAACCCGCCCCCAACAGCAAGTAAAAGACCGCCTTGATCTAACGTCAACAATACATATAAGAAATTAGGGTTATTAAGACGATTCAAATGATATCCTGCATATGATAATTTTCAAAACAATGTTTGAAGGTTTTTTCATGAGACAATTTGGCAAGAAAAAATATTTCCATAACTGTAAGAAACAATACAAAATACAATTGAGAAACGGGAAAAACGTTTTTCCGATTCCAAACGGCATAAGAGATAGGTTTTAATATACTTAAAAAAATCATGGCTAGAGGTTTATTGCGCAGAAAATAAAATCATATTACGGTATTTGTTACAAATGGCTAGTGAGCAGCGCTTTACTCCATTCCTCATCTTAAAAGTCGATTTAAAGCCTTCAGGGATCAGCCAGTCGTCAATATCTTATGTAATTTGAAAAAAGAGAGTGATTTTCAACGTTTGGTTAAATATACGTTAAATCAGTATGTTCCGTATGGAAAATGCGTAATATCAAAGTTCCGTTTCAGAACAATTCCTATTTATGTGAAAGCTTTGATGTGGGTTTTCACGATCAATCTTATTAACAAACTTACTTTAAACTTTACCTGTTAACCTGTTTTCAAACCAAGTTTGATCGTGTTAAAATCCAACATCTTTGACAACTCTTTCAACTTTTATCCATTATTTTAATGGAGTTGCCAAAAGTGTTTGATAAGATGTTTACACAGCTTTTAAAAGGTTCATAGTTAAAATCTGAAGGGAATTGGACAAGTTTGATGAACAAAATTTGAGAGTGAAAGAAATAACTTACTATAAACGCACGGTTAATGACGTGTTTTTTAATTTTATCGAAAAATTCTTACTAGTCAATCCGATGCAAGAAAATAACTTTACTTTAGAAAACACAGGTGTGAAAAAATAAAATATCTGGGGAATATTCATGCATCGTGACACATCCGCATAAAAAATTGGAGGTACTTATTATTTTTTAATTATCTTTTACGTATTATAAATCAGTGAAACCTTCAGCTAGTAGTATAGAAAAAAACTCCAACAATGATCGTTAAATCAATTAATGTGTATTCATACCATTTTCTCCCCAGAAGATGAATTGTAATAAATCCTGAACGTTGTAAATATGGTAGCTGCTGTCCATTGCAGTTTAATGGTCCAATTAATCTCAGATGCAGTGAGATTTTCCACCATGTAGGGTTTTCCTGATGAAATTAAAACTTTTAAAATACGAATATACCGAAGAAGACGTGTTAATGTATGAAAAGATAGAACCATGACCAACAAAATTAAAACCTACAAATGGCGCATAACAACAAAGTTCTCGCGTACAACATTGATAGGCGTCTAATGGAAAAACATTGATGCAAAAATTGATAGTGTGGAAACTTATATATAATATCAGAATATAAAACCTTCAGGAACCGCATTGTCTTCCTATAAAAATTAGATTATACCTAAATCTAAGGTTGGATTTTCAATTAGAAAACGGCAAAGGCAAAGCACTAACATAAATTTCCGCCACCAATTATCTTCATACATTTCTCATTAAATGAACATACATGAAACGGTATTTTTCTAATTCTGTTTCACAGTGGTGTTAAAAAGTCTTATGGTGCAAAGGGTTGGCAAGTCTTTAAAATCGTCATGACAAGTGTTACTGATTAGATAAGGAATTAAAAGTTAAAAATTTCCAACCTTCCACCAAAATGGTAAATGAATACCGTTATTTTTGAAGAAAATTAGATTAGACAATGGTTACCCCTTCCGACGCCTCCGATCCCACTTCCTTTTTTATAAAGGAGTTCATAGATCCCAAGCCTTTTAATTTGTTCTGTTCCTTTTATTTTCATTTCATCTTTTAGTTTGTATTGAATTTTTCTATTATCTTTGGACAATGAATTTTAGTTCTCCAACATGGATATTCTTCACAGGACTTTTGAACGCTGTACAAAAGACATAATTAACCGCATACCACTGCATACCACCTCAATACATTCAATATATTTTCAAGGACTATGATTAATAAAGGCTGATTTAAAGCCATACAACGCCATCTAAGGACCATCCACAAAATTTTGGTAACAACTGACTCAGTTGTTACACAGACAAGAAGATATTTAAATATACAAACCACCTTTTTTCTATTTTTAGTACAAGCACCATCTTTTTTGCAAGGAGACTGCTAAACACGGTTTTGGTAGAAGACAATACAAAGACCATTCCCCCAAGTTTGGTTGCAATTGGGCCAAAGGTATCAGACAAGAAGATTTTTAAGTGAATTTTCCATAGGGTCCTATGTTAAACTAAATTCAGCTGTGGCAGCAATCTTGGTTATTGAGCGGAAATACCGTACATAATTTTATTAGACAACCATTTAATGATCATTCCACCAAAGTTTGGTTGCAATTTGCTGAGTAGTTTCAGAAAGGAAAATTTTCAAATTAACTTCACATAGAGTCCTGTATTAAAATAAATTCGGCTGGGGCGGTCATCTATGTTGCTGGGCGTAGATGGTGGAAACAATTTTGGTAGAAGTCCATGTAAGCATCATTTCATTAAAGTATGGTTGCAATTTACTCAATAGGTTCAGACAAAAACATTCCCCGGTTAATTTCCCATAGAGTCCTATGTTAAATGACACAATTTGGCATAGGACTATCCTAGGATCCTTCCACCAAAGTGTGTTCTATATTGGCTTAGAGGTTTCAGAGAAGAAAATTTTGTTAAATTGTTGAAAGAGGGACGACTTACGATGAACGACAGATGACGGACGCAAAGTGATGGCAAATTCTTACATTGCATTTTAGGCTAGGTGAGCCCAAAATATTTGAAAATGACAATTCCCTGTTTTTTCGAGCGGCCTGATCTTTTGGTTTCATTTTCCACTATACTAAATGATGTACTTTTTAATGTTAAATTCAAAATAATTTCTTGACTTTATTAATCTATCACATTGAACTCTAAACCTAGGATACTGCATAGAAGGGAGTGTAAAACATGAAACTGGCCGTAAGTACAGGTTGCAAATAAAGCTTACGACAAACACACGACTTTCCATTAAACTGTAGCAATATTTGCGCGGTACCTATATATTAAGTATACTCCTCTTAGATGCCAGTTACTCAAGGGTTTATTCATTTAGAGTTCATTTTTTTTATAATAATGGTTTCGGATTGTTCAAGAATTATTTTCGGTGCAGTGTATTTCTGTGAAATTTTGTTTGTCTCCTTTTTATTTTTTTATAGTAAAGTCTGACTTATTACCACTTACCATACAAAGTCCTCAATGTCTTAGGAAATCTATTTTCTATTACTGAACTCGTGGTAACTCCCATCAATGTATTTGTAACGTTTATTCTGAAGAAAACATCGTCAATACCGTAGATATTAGTGATATTCTCACATCTTACGTAGTCGATCACAAATGGACATGAATTTTCGTATTTTTTTTCTCCTAACTTCCTGAAAAATAACCCAGAAGCATGACATCTTTTACTTATAAAGGGTTCCCATATTTATACAACATGGGTGTTGCAAACCCATAAGCAGTCGGACCGTGGACAAGGTAAGTTGTCTTTCCTAATAACATTATTTGCAATTTTAACAGGGTTATTATGATAAAGATTCTTTTATTTTCAACTTCTCAGGCCTTGTTAATATTGTTGAAGAAAATATGCGAACAAGTATATATAATTGGTAGATTTGGTATATTTATCCTTAGACAGGCACCACCTAAGTCCAAACTACAAATTTACATCTTACTTTATGTCTCTAACAATGGAAAAAGATCTACATCGTATGAAAACCGGTAAAAGTTATAGAAATAAAATGAGTAAATGCAAATCTATATTTTTACTTTCCGTTTTTATGAAATTGTCAATATTGTCAACTATTTCCATCAGACAAATAGACTCCATTTAAATCCTCATATTTGTTCTTTGAAAAAAAAAAAACAATAACAAACGTCTTTATCTTGAATATGTAACATCACATACACATGTACATGCTAAAAAAAATTAGCCTCTTTCTCTTCTTACAGACTGAACCTTTTCAAATTTAATGGCCATCTTCACGAAACTTATTTGGTATTTATTTGTATTTTAATTATCATAAATTTTACTAGGGTCATGTATTAGCTTTAATCTACAAAACGAAAAAAACATCTTATTTTACCCATTAGATACAACCTCTGCGACCCTTGTGGTTAGAAGGTGGATGACTCTTAAGTTCAAGCCAAAACTGATATGCATGTCATGACCACATTGAATCATGACAGACAAACCGACCTTTCTGATACGTAAATTGTTAAACATGTTTCTTAAACTCATGGTAGAGTTTCTAACTAAATAATTCGAAACAAAAAGGTTTTAAATGGCAGTTTGTATTGAAATATATTTACCATTCTAGAGAGACTTCCATTTTACTGATGCTTTTATACTCAACTGGATGCTGCCAGAAACATTGTAATGAATTCGGAGCTAAACCCAGCCATATACAAGAGAAATTTTCAACTTGTTGCGGGTAATCTGAAGTAAAATAGAATAAAATTATTATAGGATTTTTGTTGACTTCAGCGATCACATATCATAAACTGTAAATGGTAAAAAAAAATTACGATCATAGTTGAAACATACGTTGATATAACGTTGAATTGCTTTACTTTTCCAAGTTGTTGGGATATAGTATTAGCTCTTAAATGTTTTACTTGACACTGTAAACTTGTCTTACTCTTCGCATATATTCTATAAGCTTTTGTGTTTTATATGTAACTTGTATATCCAGTTTTAATCATACAGTTTGATAAATCATCGTTTTGCATCGTCTTATTAATATATATATATAGAAATATATTTACATTCAATATACAGAAACTCGACTTTTCCAATTGGTCGGGGCATATTAGTTTTACTATAACAGTAGAAGTTTTTCCTTTTGTCCTCCATTGATATTGTGTAAGGTAACACTGCTGTTCTCTCATCTACAAGGATAATGTCGTCATCGTCTAATCTGGTGTCTCCTCTTTCAAAGTACAAAGAGCTGGCATTGTCGGCAATATTGTTATTCAGCTGACACGTGATATTTACAGTACTATTGACAAAGACACTGCAATCCTCAACAAACACGTCTGAAACACAAAACAAGTCTGTTAATTTGTGTGTTGCTTGCGCGCGCGCGTGTGTGTGTGGTTCTGTGTACTTGGACAACTAGAATTAAATAAAAATAAGTAGTCATACAAAAAATTCTTGGGAACCATTCGATTAAATTAAAAGAAAATATATTGTACTGTCTTTTTTAAATTGTATTAATTTGATTTTAATCGGTTGATAATGGAATTTATATTATTTTGAAATCTGATATTAGTCACATTGAATTGCAATAGACCCAAGCTGAATAAGACAATGACAGATCGGTGATAAACATTCAATAGTTCTTAATCATAAGATCAAACAAACCCGGAAAATTTTAAACTGTAGAAATTGAAACTAACTTTTTTAAGTTCAATTTATCACTATGCCTAAAAGCGTTTTATTTATGTTTATAAATATCAGACCAATATCGCTTTTAATATGCAATAATAATTTGACGTTGGTGAATCCTTTTTTATGCCATAGAAAAGGTTGTTTCCACAAATGCCGGAGACAGGTAAGAAATATGCTGATCTGTTTTGAGAATATATTTTGTAAAATGTGGGGGCTAAGGATCAGTGGTCAATCATGTCACTGGCGTTATAGACTTCTTTAAAGTCACAACTAACACATTGTGTCAAAACCAACTCGTTTTAGTCAAATCCAACGCACATTGACAAACATTCATATATCTATAATATTTTATCTTCAACAGGGGATGACCCTCATCATATAGACGAGGCAACTTTACTTTTCGTGACAAACAAAAATAAATGGTTAACGATATGAAAGGAAAATAGGAATTAAGGATAGGAAAATGAACCATTTAGCAAAGGGAGCTAATTTGAATTTTTGAAATAGACAACCTTGTACAATGACTTACCGCCAACAATTGCTCCATTCATTTTAGCACAATAATAACATTTTTGGCGACAAATGCTATGAACCTCTGTAAAGAAGAGCAGCACTAGCAGACCGAACAAAACCATCTTATCTACACTATTTTTCCATCTCCCGTATGGAGTTGGTCCAAAAAGAACTCTATATCTCCCATACGAATGTCCTTCAAATGGACTTCAATATAAATATGTCTCATCCGTATAGTACTTCCCTGAAAAGATTGCCTCAAAGATACCTTTCCTTCCTTCTCATAACAGAAAGTGAAATTATAGAAGAAGACAGAAAGGAAGGAGGAAAGAAAGAAACACTACGCACTAGTGGTCTAGAAAGGATAACTGGTTTCAGTCTTTTTATCGACACTTGTAACAGTCAATACCAATGAAACATGCTGTTCAAAACAACACGAAAGAAACCCTACATAATAAAAATAGTTCATCTGAGAATGCAAAGTTATATAAATGACAAGTTTAATGTGTATTAAACTTTTCCCCGAAATAACCTTTCAAATGAAACTAACTAACAATACTTGAACCGCAAAATGAAACAAAATTTTCATGGTAAATTTGCAATCTCACAGAAAAAGAACTCTCAAAATTAATAATAAACTTTCAATTCTTAACATATAACATATACCTTTCCCGGGAGTCACTTTCATTAGGAATCGTTTAGAATCTTCCTATAATTGAGCTCAAATTTCAATTGAGAATATGAAAAAAATGAAAATTATATGTAATATACAAAAGAAATCAATAAAAAACATATTTTTCCAGGAAGCAAAAACGTACATAACTTAATATATAATACCTTTCAATTAAAACAGGTTGAATATACAGCTCATTCGTTGTCCCCTATCGCAAGGAAGCGATATTCACAAAATATGTCAAACATTTCCTGCAAGGATGACTGTAGGCAGTTATGAATTAACCAATTGGCTACACTAAGTCATAATGGCGACAGAAAAACGTCCGAAATAATGACTTGAATTTTTTCACCTAAAATCTTTCGCTGATTAGATTTCACGTAACAAGCTACCCTCTTTAAAAATTATGAAAGGAAGCACAAGTCCATGAGTTCTGTATTGACCCAAAGATATTTATTCCATATTTAGGTGTGACTGGAATGTTGCTGCACATGAACAGAAAGCTAGAATTAAGACACATTAATTTTGTCCCGAGCGTTAGTTAGGGATAAAATTTGTGAAAAACAATGACAGCCCATTTTAAAATAGAAGCAAACTTATGGCTGTCATAAATTATTTCGATTCTAATATTGTCAATACGTAAATAATAAGAAAAATGCCGTTTGTTTTTATATTCGCTGCGAACAAAATTCATAGTGAAGTAACGATTTTTGTGCTAAAAAATATTGTTAACATATCGCGTGCAAGTCATATGTTTGTTTCACCATGGGCAAATCCTGTTGACGTTTTCAGGACCCCTTATTAGAATGTGAAAATCAAAGTCCTCCTTCTCATGGTAGCTTTTTGTATTTAACTGTTCCTTACCGTCAATATCTAGATGTTATTATAGGTATAGCGGACGTTAGTGTGTCCGTAGTATCCTTGATTTCAAGTCCATAGAGTGGATAGAATTGAATATCATCTACAAAGCGGAAAGTGAAACCAAAATAATTTTTCTTTGTGACCAAATTTTGGCATGACAAATAAAAATGTAAGGCAGGTTTTAGGATTCCTTTTGTGTTTGTTTTAGCTCTGTCTATATATATATATATATATGTCAAATGTGCATGCCTCATAGATTTGCTGGATATGGGTTGTTATTTGAAAAATACAACAATTATTCTGTTTCCATAGCAACCAAACTGCTAACAATTCCTTTTAAAAAAGAAGGTTTTGGTTAATGCTCAGCTGATTTTGACATCTAAGTAAAGTTAGAAATGAAATTTCAATCCATATCTGGTATAGTTTCTTACTCCAGTTTAGATAAATAAAATAAAAAAAAACAGGTTTTTTAGCTCATTTTCTCACAAAAGGTGCTGTATGATTGTACAACATTAAAACCTGTCCGGTACGGAACCGGTTTATTCCGAACCTATTTTTCAAGCTGTATGAATGCCTAAAACTGAAATATGGAAACTCATATCTAAACAAAAACACATTTACACAGATGACAATGGATATCTTCCGACTGTCATGAATACAAATCCGTTTCCATACCGGTTGTGACTAACATCGATTGTGACTATACACCGGCTTTGACTACTGAGTAACACGACGGGTGCCACTAGTGGAGCACTAGTGGTTGCCTACTCTTCCAGAGCACCTGAACTCACCCTGGTTTTTGTTGGGTTCGTGTTACTCCAGCTTTAGTTTTCAGTGTAGTTTTGGGTGTTCTATGTTTGTCTTTCGTTTCATTTTGTTGGCCATGTATCTGTATCTCTCTCCTAATTGGTAAGTGGAACCTGAAGAAGGCCCAGTATGAAGCCTGTAACATACGGATTAAGTAATTCATCAGCGAAGGGTAAGGCAATTGGTTTCCATGGAGATCACGTGCACTAAACTTTAAAATTTTGTCAATCAGGAAGTCAGACATTCTCGTATGTCATCTGTGTACTTTTTGTTAAAATTCTGTGCACCGGAGTGGTCTCCAGGGCTCGACCAACAGAGCTTACCCAGCGCGAACCCTAGGTGGCGGAAAGGGGAGGACCTCTTCTTGAGGGGGGTTGCCAGGTTATAATACAGAAAACAAGGCCTTGGACCATAATGGGTGACGTATTTGGAGAGTGCCATTCTCCTTGCAGGTAAAATACCCCTTTTGTAGTTTTGGAGTTTTCGAAAAAGAGTAGGTTAATGCCACCACAAAAGGCTAAATTTTGTGTCCGTACCCATCACTCCCCTTTTTCAGTGGCAGTCAAAACCGTTGCCCTGTTGTGTCCCATCACACCCCTTTTTCCATATTGATAAATATTGATTTAATATTGTTGAACTTGTTCTCGTTGTTGAATCACTTTCTTGAACCAAATATTTAAATTTACGCTTGTCATATTTAACAAAATAAAATCGAACCTAAGCTTGTATTTTTATTTTTTAATGGGGAATAGTAGTGTGGAGCAATAAAGTATGATTTGCAAGAGGAGAAAAATTGATTATAAAATATAGATGTATTCTAACAGTTCATTTACATTTTACAGATTCCAACTCTGATTCACGAGTTGTTTGTTATATAGTTACTCTGAAGCCCATTTTAAACAGCCGACAAAATATTAAAGGTATTGTGGATCACGTGGCAGACCTTGCCTCATAAAGTTGCTTGTAAGGACAATAACTTTGAAATCGAACATCATGAAGGAAGAATAAATTCTTCTTGCTTAGTTGAAGTATAAAGAGACAAAACTGACATATGATGGTCAAGTATCACAGGAATATGTTGAATTACCAAACGAACTGTCAACACGCAATTCCTTTGAATCAGACGAGCAGACGAATGCAGGTAAAATCTAGGACAGGTTTAAACTATTTTTGGAGTGTAAAAAATTCGCTGGAAGTTTTGGATAAATTACAGGCTTTCGAAAAACCTTTTGAAACT
>JAULBM010340340.1:0-12613 GCA_032357055.1 Geukensia granosissima
ATGAAGACTCTTGAAAATTTAGAAAAGGATTTTCACTTTATGCAAATCTTCTTTTTGAACAGCAGCACCCATACTATTTTTTTAATCTAAGCTATAGAACACTGATTAAGGATATAATTGAATAACTACTGTGGATTCATTTATTTTCGTGGGTATCAATTTTCGTGCATAGATAAAAAAAGATATTTCGTGGGATATGTAATTTCGTGGATTGCTGCCTAACAAAAATGTTTAATGCTTAAAGTTATGATTTAGTGCATCAGAAATAGTCAAAATGATAACGACAAACTTCTTAATCATGCATATTAATATTGTACAGTAAGGAGCTGGGTTTACGTATATACATAAACAAAAGTCTAAATGACAAATTAAATGATTTGATTTTAAGATATATAATTATTATTCAATTGCTGATTTAATATGTTTTAAGTATAATACTGGTAAACTTAAATTAAACTAAATAAGAAATGAAATATTTTAATCATGCGATAACATTGTACAGTAAAGTACTAAGGTGTCCCGTTTCAAATAGAATGAACGCTAATACACAACACAAATAAAACCGGAAGTGAATACGCTAATACACAACAAAAATAAAACCGCAAGTGAATATCACAAAAATTAAAGCAGTAAAACTATTTTGAAGAGATTTTTTTTGAAAGTTTATTTGTTAACCTAGACAAAATCAAGACACCACTGCATCATTCTGAGATATACAAAACTAACCATATGTCTGTAACCAAACACACATTGTAAAAACCCAATGTGTACTTGATTTTCTCGGGAAGGTTCATCAATTTCCGTGGCATTTAAATTGATTAGAAATATTATTTATATAATTTGGCGATGTTTACTGGCAGCCACGAAAACCACGAAAATTGGTATACATCGAATTATAATTAAATTGTAAAAATTGTATGTATACATCTTTTGAAATTGTTTACAAAACTTCCATTCCTACAAACAATAAGGCTTGTTACCTCAGACTCTTGTTACAAAAACTGAAACAAAGAATCAATATTGTTTCTTTCTATGCAGTTCTTGAAAACTGGTAAGGCTTTACGTACAGCAGTATGTCTTTTTTCTACAGTTTCACTCATATTTTATATTTTACAAAGTTCAAAATTTACACGAAATTTTGGGACTAAACCAAATCGAGACCTTATCATAACGTGTAATTTAAAAAAAATGTTGCCTCATATTTGAAGTTCTAATTAGAAAAAAAACAAACTTAGTGCTGTTTAATACTAATGTATACAACACGAAATTTGCAGCGACTTAAGACAAAATATATCGAAAGTTCAGCTATGAAGCATGTAATATCATATATCGTTGGAATTCTAATTTTTTGAGGCAACTTATCCTGTAGTTGCAATTTATGTTTTCCTCGGCACAAAAAAAATTCCCATACCCCTGTATGTTAAATTTTTACATTGAAAAAATATGTCTAAAATGACATGTTTTCATAGATCAATATCCTGCTTAAGTTTGAAAACTAGAATATAATTCAACTTTATTGCTAAAAATTCATCTTTTATATGTCATAAAACCACAAAAAATAAAAATTTTTATCATGTCTTGTTATCCGAGACTATTGGTTTATTGCACCATCAAAACAAAGCAAATTTACAAATCAACGTTACAGTCTATGGGGATTTTTTTTATTTCAAGTTAAAATGAATTATTAATTATAGCTTCAGCTGCGGCAAAAAAAAAATAGAATTCCAACGATATATAATATGAAATATTTCACTGTTAAACTTTTGATATAGGTTCACTTTTGTTGTGGCAAAATTTGGTGTATTATAATTAAACGCTTCTATAATGAAAGTCCAGTATTAGCTTATCGTCCTTGACAATATAGATTTGATTTTTGCCAGTTAACATAATTAATGAAATTCGGAACTTAACACGGTCACAAAAATTCCAAAATCGCCATACTCTATAAAATTATTAAAAAATCAGTATAATTTCACCTGATGAGTTCAGTAGTTGTCAAATTATAGAAATTATTAAAGGGTCTTAAAAGTGAGTTTTCAGAAAAAAAAATGCTTCTATGATTTCAGTCATATTTTATTTTTTTCTGTTAGTTTTTGGAGACAGTTTCCTTCTCCTAGTGCACTTGAAAACACTTGTTGCGTTTTTCGGTTGGGGTTTTTTTAATCGTGACAAAATTATGTATAGAGAGGCCGCCATGGTTAACAATGAAAAATTATCAAATTCAATATGCCGATTGGTTTCTTTAGCGGTTGTTAGTATAAAAAATGTTTAAAAATCAATAAATTTGACGTTTAACTTACCTTTAAATTAAAGAAAATTTCCATTCACGTTCATTACTGTAGTAAATAACATTTTATTAAGTCTCCCAAACGTAGTTTGAGGAGACTTATAGTTTTTGCACCGTTTCTTCTTCTTCTTCTTATTATTATTCTTTACGTTAATCCAAACTTTTTTTGGACAGCTTTTTAGTTTGTCTTTTCTAAAACATGAACACCTGCAATTTTGTCCTCAAAATTTAAATACGTGACAATTTCTTAATATTTCTAAACATTTTAAAAAGAGAAGTGGGTTCATTGTTTATGAGACTGTCATCCAAAAGATATCAGGAGTCTCAGATTGAGATTGCTTTCAGTACCTGCGAGCATTTATTAGAGCGGTATCTTATTTTTTAATGTTCTTTTTTTAAGTATATTTATAATAATAAACATACACCTTCTAGTGTGATTGGGTGACTTTCTGTTGGTAGTTCGTCGAGTATTGCTGAATTAAATCTCTGTTTGTGTCTAAGTTTGTTAACAATTTATGATTGCATTCTGGCAATAAATAAACAAGGCTTTCTGTGGTGCGATCTTGATCTTGATATGTCAGGTTCTCCCTTCTTTGTTTTCCCATGACAACTTAACTGACCAAGATAAGATTTTATTGATTGGCTTTTACTCATTTCCTTGAATATAGCATATGTGATGAAAGTTCCTGAAAACACGTAAAATAATAAATAAATTTTATCTAGTACACTGTATCTAATTTTGGATGAAATTGAAAAATACTCGTCTGTTGGAGATGGGCTTCTAACGGGAACTCCATTCAACGTCTTGGCTTGAAGAGGACCGGGATTGTGTTTCATAATTATTGCTTGTGCATGTCTATCGAGGTGTTAGTGGAATACAGACCCAAATGGCAAATGTTTAAGGTTCAACGTAAGGGATAAGTCTAAAATGCGGCCGTAGCGGCCTTGGGCGTAGCCCAAGAACAAATACTCTCATTAAAAGCCAAAGAGAAAACCTAATGTCAAAAACAACTAATAGCATATACAGTATTTACCAAGAAAGAATATGAGTTCATAAATTAAGCAAAAGATAGTGGCTTATATATTAGAAATAAGCGAAAGTCGCAAAAAAAGAAAGTTATGTGGTACAACTCTTTCATGAACAAACACTCTATAACTGTGAGAATTGAGGGATTCATTTCAGCGCATCCACACCGCACGAGAAACAAACCATGCAAAAATATAAACATAGGTGATGTGGCATGATTGGTTCCTTTAAGTAGCTTCAGAATGGTCTCGGAGGGACATATAAATCAATATTGTAACAACTTTTCGCCTTTTCCAGTTGCTTGGATATGGGGACTTCAATTTACAATGTTTGGATTTCAGGTTTCCTACGCTTTGGATCAAATGCTACTGATGAGTTTTTACTGCTGAAATGTACATGTACCATATTAATTCAACATTGGTAAACCTTTATTTTTCATGTTAAGATGTATCCCAATTTATGTCGAGATCTGGCTTTCGACAGGTAAAACAGTTATTTTTGCTTTAAAGTCGTTGTACCCTTGAACATTTTGTTTGTTTGTTTGATTGGGATTTAACTCCACTTTCAATAATTTTCTAGCCAGTTTCACCGGTGCAAGAAGCCTGAAAATCCGGAGAAAAACAACGACCTCAGGAAGGTAACTGACAAACCTTATCACGCGCGATGCGAGTAAAATATAACTTTTTTGTGTGGTTAAAACAGGCACGAATCACGCAGTATAGGTGATAAGCTACAGTGATTTGTACAGGTAAGTTTAAATCAAGTACCTACACCCTGGAATATTAAAATCAAGAAGCAGATATGTTGCACCTTCAATATAGAATGAGACTAGGTCTTTTGTACGACGTGTGTTTGAAACCAAGTTGCCTAATCCGTAAGGCTGTGATCTTGTGATAGTGATTGTGACTTGATTCGTCAGTCTGTTTTCTGGAGGATTTTGCCTTTCGACTTAATTAAATCAACATTTTAGGACAGAGGAGAAATTATAATATTGTTAAAAGTTCATGTAGCATAGAACCCATAACACTAATTGATTATTCACTTAGTACTATTCAAAATCTAAAGAAGACAATTAAAATAACAGTAAAACACATAATTTAGCTGATATACTGAGTGTTCTGTCTTTAATCATTTAAGAAATGCAATTAAACATTATTGACATTTATGTTTCATTTGTGTGAAACAATCATGATCTTACAAATATTCAAGGTAAATCTTAGCACAACATGGAACTACTGGAAACTGGAAATTCTTGATTGACATGGTTTCTGAAATAAGAAATTAAACAATATAGTAATACCGTTTTGCGTCCATTTTGGCATTTTCATTCACGCTATGCATGAATTTACAATTTACTGTTTAAAAGACCTTACAACACACCATTAACAAATATAAAGGAAGAAAAAATTTCAAACTCCATCCCCAGTCATACAGGAATGTATAAAATAGCAGTCTATATAAAAATCAAACAGGAGGTGATTTATGCATATAAAAAAACCCACCGAAAGTAATCTTGTATCAATTGAGACACTGTTCTTGTATATATACACTCCGACAAAAGGTACGCGCCACCTTAATTATTTCGTAAATATCTTTTTTAACATTTATATTTATAACATGTGGTTTTGCGACAACATATTTGTCAACATAAACTTTAATTTGACATGCGATACGTCATCAATCGATTATGTTGTGTTTTATAAAAACCGGCTTTCAGTTTGTGATACGTTATTACAAAAGACATGTTTGTCAATTTTAAGTTGTAGAAGTTTAGATTGTGCATAGTTGCTGGAAAAGTTACGGTAGGCAAAAATTCAGTATAGGGGAAAGATTGCAAGCAGTTAGCATGTCACAGACGGGTTTAAGCAGCATAAGGGTGGCATAGCGTGTTGGTGTGCACCATTCTGTGATTGACCGTCTTATGGATCGTCATCAAGCGGCAGCCACGGTAGAAGATCCTCCGCAACCGACCGGGTAGGCCCCGCAAAACTACCCCAAGAGAGGATAGGCTCATAGGATAATTTTACCACGGCTGGTCGTATACGTGCCAGTTAACATTTTGGGGCCATGTGTCTGTTCGGACTGTAATCAGGCGACTCAGTGCTCAACATTTGCGTGCTAGGAGACCTATAAAACGATCGGAGCTGACAGCACGCCATCGAATAGCTCGCTTGAATTCGTCACGTGATGATCTCGAGTGGAATATACGAAACTGGAGACGTGTCCATTGGTCCGACGAGAGTCGGTTCCTCTTGTGTCTTGTTCGGGTCTGGCGGCACAGAAACACCGCATATCGCAATGAAAACGTCATGGGCACAACAGCCTTTGGCGGGGGTGGTGTCACTGTATGGGGGTGCTTATCTTTCTTTCAATTATAAGTTACCCCTGCACGTTCTTCAAGGTAATCTCAATGCCGTTGGTTACCGTGATAACGTGCATGTGGTGCAACATTTCGACAACCACCGACTGGCCGACAGACCCATCTTCATGGACGATAATTCCAGACCACACCGGGCTCGGTTAGTACGTGCATTTTTACAGCAGGAGGCGATTGATACCTTCGATTGGCCTGCCACATCACCGGACATGAACCCCAGTGAACACGTTTTGGATTTTATTGGTCGGAGATTGAACCAGCGCATTCCCCGTTATCGGAATATTGCCGAATTGACCAACGCAATAGTGGAGGAATTTCGGAGATTTCCACAAGACTGGCTTCGTCGTCTTGTTCTTGGAATGGGGAGGTGGGAATGGGAACTTGAGATAAATCTTTGTAGTAACACGCGTTATTAATAAAATTGGTGTGATAAAGCTGTCCCATATGTTCATTTAAAAGTTCTAAAATTCTTATGACCAATACGGTTTCTTAAATTGTGAAAAACTGATTTCTCGATGAAACTTTTTTCGGCGTTCTGAAGTTGCCAAATTATTCTCCTTTTTGTTTTAACCAAATATACGACTTGCTAATTCACCAAAATTTAAACCTAAAATTTAGCCTGAAGACTTATACATAGAAGAGTCTTGAAATAAATTTAATTCTATTTCCATTTTTACATAGTTGTTAAATGAAAAATATAATTAGAAAAAATATAGGGAATCGCTTAACTTTGTCGGACTGTATATTAAAGTTAAGTATATATTGGATTATTGTTTGCTTTCGAAAACACAGAGCGCATTCGAGTTCGTTCACATTGTGAAAAAAGACAAAATATTCTGATTTAAATAATGGTCTCAAGTGTGCTTCCAAGTCCTACGTTCTTCATAAGTTCACTTGGCAACCTAACATATACCACAACGGCACTTACCAAAGAGAAATCCTTGACAATCATCGGTCAGTTTAGTCTTCTTTTGGAATTTCAATTAAAAAAGAAGAATTCTATCTTCGTTAACTTTACTGGATTCCAAAGCTTTACAAGTGTCCTTACAATAAACGTTATATTACAGGGTCTGCCAATTGCTCCACAAAAACTGACCATATTTCCATCAGCAGTAAAAAATGGGCTCCAGAGTTATTGTTAGACAAGCCATTCTATTAGTGGCATGAATCATTATGTTGATTCTAAAAAATTCCAAAGATCTGTTAGAATGCATCAAATCAAGGTCCCATACCTCTTGCAATAGCATCAAAACATTTGGTTTTTCCACCCTGTATACTTTTATTCCACATTCAAAATTAACAGAAAAATTTAGAGCCTTGGTTTAACTCTGTTTTGTTAAAAAAAAGATGGCAAACGCAAAAACAAATATTTTGTTGATAGCAACTCTGATTCTAACAAAAAGTACTCAGAAGATGGCATTTGCGGAATGCAAGAATTCTTGGATTGTCAACATTTTTTAAAGTTTGGCGGACGTGTGTTTCAACAGATTGACGGTATTCCAATGGGGACCAACTATGCACAGCTTCTCGCCGATTTATTCATTTATTCGTATGAAGCGTACTTCCGACATTGTCTTCTACAGAGAAAAGAAAAAAAAATGGCTCAATCTTTTGGTTTCACGTTCCGCTATATTGATGATGTCCTTTCAGTGAATACCTCTAAATTTGGTGACTCTATGACCTCATCTGTCCCATTGAACTTGAAATCAAAGATACTTCAGAAACAGAAAAGTCCGCTTTTTAGCTAGACTTACACCTAGAAATTGACAGTAAGGGTGGGTTAAAAACTAAGACAAGAGAGATTACTTTGAGTTTCTGATTGTAAACTTTCCGTTCATGTTAAGCAACATTCCAGACGCACCTGCATACGGAATTTATATCTCTCAATTGATACGCTACTCCAGGGTTTTTGCTTCCTATCAGGATTTCATTGAAAGAGAGCTGCAGCTGACAAGATAGCTACTGAGCCAAGGATTTCT
This sequence comes from Geukensia granosissima, assembly GCA_032357055.1. NCBI lineage: Eukaryota > Metazoa > Mollusca > Bivalvia > Mytilida > Mytilidae > Geukensia > Geukensia granosissima. The sequence goes on from JAULBM010340340.1 coordinate 7,671, forward strand.
CAGGGAAAGATAATAGTCATCACTACGGAAGTTTTTCGGTCGCCCTCATGATTTGGTTGATCGGTTCAAAATATCCATTTCACAGATGACAGTGGATATCTTCCGACTGTCATGAATACAAATCCGTTCCTATATCGGTTGTGTCTAACATCGATTGTGACTATACACCAGCTTTGACAACTGAGTAACACGACAGGGGCCACTAGTGGAGCAGGGATTGCCTTCCCTTTTGGAGCACCTGAAATCACCCTTGTTTTTGTAAGGTCCTTGTTTCTCCAGCTTTAGTTATAAGTGTAGTGTTGTGTGGTCTATGTTTGTTATTCAATTCATTTTTTGGCCATGGTCTTGTCTGTCTTCCGACCTAATGATTTTTGTCTGCCCCTTTGGTATCTTCGAATTCATTTCCCTATACTACCGGCACCATATTCTGTCTTAAAAATCCACTTTGTGCTTTAATTTAATTGAATATGAAACATTTGCCAAACTCAATCCATCATTTTCAAGAACTAACTTAGTTTTGAAGACATAGAAGTATTGGACATTAATTAAAGATCGAAAACATACATATAACTAGTGAAGAGTATGCGAAAGAAAACGAAAGGGTCAGACAAAACGGACAAGACGACAAACGCGGCAATCTCAAACAAAAAAAAAAGAAAGAACATGACATATACAACTAAAAAGACAAAACTTTGAACAATGCGGACCCAAACAAAAAGAGTTATTGTAAAAACCCTTAGATAATAATCCTAAAGCAAATCTTTTTTTCATTTTTTATTCTAATCCAAGTTCAATTGTTACACTCTTATAGAATTAATATAATAATGATTTATATACATGTGCTAGTCACAAATTGGTTTATTAACATAAACTTCAAATGACAGATTCAATTTACTGCCCATTTTCGTTTTAACTTCAAGATGACGTCACATTCATTGACGAAAACGGATACGGGTAGTCTAAAAGAAATGGCAGTTTTGGTCAATACCCCGAATGTTTTTGGGAAAATAACAATGTGCCCTAATAAAGACAAAAATAATATTTAATTTATATAACCAACAAGAAATATCCGAGGGCAGCCTATATATAGAAACAAGCCGTTTAGTTTCTTCGCCTACAGGTAAAACCCCTGCTAAATGGGAGTCTTTTGGTTGAGCGGGATATTTAATATTGTATAAATAATCGGCCAACCTGAGGGTAGCCAGGGTAAAGATATAGGCTCCTCGTTCCGCTATGAATAGATTCCCGTAAAGAGATGTTCGTGGTTTGGATGGGATGTATAAATTTTCAACTAATGATATTCGGAGGTAAAACAGTCACTCCGTTGTTGGGAGAAGAGTGCCGTGTTCACAGTACTGTTTATTCAGAAATTATTGCTTGCATTTATATTTCTAATCTTCAAATGGAGACGATAATGCGAGTTTTATTTTTGCGGATTTTCGCAAGGTGTAACACAACATAACTAGAAAATTTTGGAGTGCGAGATCTATTTACAATCCTGTCGCATTATTCACAAAAATAAAAACATCGGAATAAATTCTGAATTTACAGTACGTTAAAGACCTCTTTGCGAAAGCTTGAAATAAGTGATTATTGGTGGTCAGTTGTTTAGTCCAAATTTTGCTTCCTTTGGCCAGAATGTTCCCCGGTCCTGACCCCAAGCCCACCCAATTAATGATTTATTTGATCTTGTCCTTAATATGAATAAAATATTGCCGCTTAACGTTAAGCAACAATCAGTCAAGCGAAAATTATCATGGTAAATTTTGCAGTGCTTATTTGAATTTATGAAAAAGCTCTTAGATAAACACTTTCGTAATTCTTTTATTCTAAACTGAATTGATATATGGTATTTTGTATGACGTCGGCGTGGCGTTTAAGGAAAAAATATGTTCATCTTGTTTTTAAATGTTTTTATTTATTACAGTTCGACATATTTAAGAACCCTAACAAGAATGTTTTTATGCAAAAGGGGTACTCGTCGTAACTTTTTCTTTTATTGCTAGATCAGAATTCCCTTATCTAAAAAAAATCGATATAAATCTTGTGCTCTTTAAAATTATAGGGTTAAATAATAAAAAACACAAAAAACCAAAAAAACACAAATTCAATGTATAAGAAAATGAATAGATATTGGGTAACTTTCGAAATCATGTAAGCATATGTATATGACTATACTCAGCATAGTTTTAAGGATGTACATTGATCTCAGTCAACTAAACAAAATACATGCAGAAAAGATACATTTCTAATAAATGCTCGCAGTTACTGAAAGCAAGCTCAGGGATAGATTCCTGATGAGAAAATATCAAGACTCTCAACACGAGATGTCATCAAACATAGTATGTCTAATCATTTAATATTGTATTGTCAATATACTAAAGATAGACAAAATGGATGAAATGCGATGTTAATTAATATTTGTGCAAGGAAGCGATCGGTTTATTGATTTCTGTACCAACAAAAACCAGTTTTAATGTCTTGACTCAACGTCTTCCAGCATTAATTCCAGATCTTTTTATAGATCATGCAAAATGAACGTTAGCGCCGAGATTTAATGCATATCGAGGGTTCGCTTAAATAATCTATATAAACATAGCCCTTTATGAAATGAACCCTCGATATTATTCTGTTTAGCTTTGTAAATAATTGGAATCGTCCGAAAATCTCTTGAGAATTATCCAACATGTCCATGTGGCATCATAAAACGTGTAATTGGAAATATCCTGACATTATCGTTCAGTCATAGTCGACGCCGTTCTTTTAAACTTTTCCATTAATCGTTCACAATATCGATGTTTATCCCCAGACAGTTGAAGTTGTATAATTTACATTCTGTCCATCAAACTTTATTTACAATACAATTTATTGTAATTGAGACCATCATTTCTTGGAATTAATAACTATATATATACTGTTTAGATTATAATAGTTATATACTGTTTAGATTATACCGTCCTACAATTCTAACCTGGTATGTTGGAAATCAATTTTGAAACTAATTCATTATACACCCAAACGCAGACTTGACCGAATTTATATTGAAAAACATTAATAAACAAAAGCTTCGAAAAGAATGCACTTAGTGGTTGTCCCCGATGTCGGATTTTGCTTCCCGTGTCGATTTGCTTGGATTCGTGTGCTTCTTTTGCTGTGTTCACCTGATTTTTTTATTAGGTTAGTGATTCTTCAGCTATAGGTTTTTAAAGGGTTCGTGTTAATCCAGTTATAGTTTTCAGTGTAGTTTTGTTTCCACTCCGGAGAACCTGAAATCACCCTGGTTTTTCTAGGGCTTGTGCTACTCCAGCTTAAGTTTTCAGTATAGTGTTGTGTGTTCTATGTTTTCTTTCGTTTCAATTGGTTGGTCATGATCTTGTATGTCTTCCTACTTAACAATTTCTGTATGCTACTTTGATAACTTCGAATATCTTTTGAATCTTGGACTTTCTGCATTTTGTTTCTAATGCTTCTGATGAGATGTTACTCCATTCTCCACATTAACATGAGTAATTTTGTTTCTTTAAAACATAAATGACATGTGCATAATTGATGACTCTCTGCTTATAATAGAAAATGTAATGCGCATTCCAAGGAGAAATCGTTCATTAGTAACATTAGAACAAAACATTGGAAAACTGAGTTCCGTATATAATAGAATAAAATTTTAAGGTACCAAACTGTGCTGAGTGGAAGCTATAAAATGTTCCCCAGTGATTGAGTTGTATGCTCTAATGTTTCCTTATATGGAATGTTCGTTGGTCTTGCTGTTCTTCTAAATTCTAATCTTCAAAATTTTCTAGTCCAAATTTGGCATTCTGTGGCTGGAAATCAGGACGACAGCTCACTCCACCCCATTAATGATTTATTGTTTGATAACTTGTTCTTGTCCTGAATATGCATGAAATATTTGCCGCTGGACGTTAAACATCAATCAATGAAACAATCAGTTTTTTCTACATTAAAACACCTGAAAGTATAGTTGCACTCAATTCCGTTAATTTTTGCATGCATGCTTTAATTCTGGTATTGTTTGGAAATACTGTTTTAAAGTTGTTTTAATCTAGAATTCCAATATATTGGCACCTAGTGAACACGATTAGGAAAAGCGAATTGTACGTAGATGCTTTTGTTAAAAAATTAAATAAAAATGGATTGCCATATTTCCCCCATTTATTCTTTATCCATTGGTTTTATAATGAAAATTAAGAACTTGTTAAAAGAGAAATCACATAGCCTTGCAGTCAATCAGCAACTAACAAAACGATCTTGATTTGAATAGATGATGTTTTTTATACATATTACAGGTAAAAAACAATTCAATATTAAAATACTTACAGTTCATTACCATATGTCGAATCAAGTGACTGATTATATGGCAATTGATCTTTATCGTATCTAGATCAAAGCAAATACTTCAACAAAATCAAGATAAAATAGCACAAAAAAGGTTATGCTCTTTCAAAATGGAACCAGGTTATCTAGTAAGACACAGCTTACAGAAACAAGATCACGAAGAGATGAGATGTAAATAAGCAGAAGAACCAGACACAAGACACGGCAACCTTGAGACTGGAACAAGACGGAACATGACATACACACGTAGACAACTTAAACACGAATTATGAACAATGCACACCGAGATAAAAACCAGGGTGTGAACCAGGTGGTCCGAAGGGCTAAGCAGCCCCTGGCTCTATAAAGACATAATTCTCAGCATAAGCATTATCATTCCTCTTGCAATAGCATCAAAACATTTGATTTTTCCACGCTCTATACTACTATTCCACTTTCAAAACTAAAAACAACTAGACACAAGTTGTCGGAAACGACAGCTATCCCCGCACCCTGCAACGCATATCCCAGCTTTTGTACCCAAGTCTGATTTTATCTAAAGCTTTGTCTGAATGATAATTTTTGTTTTTGTTACCTCTGAAGTTTTCCTC
>JAULBM010340351.1:0-12613 GCA_032357055.1 Geukensia granosissima
CTGTATATTTATTTTATTTGAATGTTGCGTTTTTCATTAAAAAACGAGCCACTCTTCACTTGAGGGCAATTTTTTCATACGACAAAGTTTTCCGCCATTTTGAAACAGAAGTCAATCAACTAGAAACGAAAAAAAATAACACATCGAAAAGATAGAATCAAAATCGAACCTAAGACGAATAAAATTTAAACATTTTAAAGATAAATTCGAAAATAATTTCTTTCTATGTTTTTCCGTCTTAAGGTTTTTGTCAATCGAAAAGGCAATAAAATTGATGAATAAAAATCAACTTCACATCTTACAAGGACTGAAAAGTGTTAATCTCCGACGTCCGTAGATCCTAAACTCTATCCAGAATAACGCAAGTAGATCATGTGAATCGATTTGCAAAACATTGTTTAAAACTGTTCACACCTAGATATTTTACATTTCAAAATAATGGAAAACTCTATGATGCCTGACTTCCCTGCTTCCCACCAATATTTTCTCTATTGAACTGTGTTCATTTTTTATTGGTTAAATGTTGCTGTCGAAAGTGTGTGCAAATTTTATTTTTATGCTTTTTTATTTTTCGTTTTGTTTTCACCGTTGAATTGTCTCATTCTTCCTAACAAAAAGGGGAAGGTGATATTCAAAACTGTTGGACTTCCTTATTGGCAACATTTTTGTAGAATTTGATTGGCGAGTTTTTCAACATAACGTTGGCATTCCAATGGGCACAAATTATGATACCTACTAGCCGACATTTTTGTACTTGTATGCAGCTGAATTCATTCAGAGGATCCAGCGAAATAACAAAAATCAAATGACCAGATCGTTTTATTTGACCTTTCGCTATATCGATGATATTTTATGATTTAATAATCCTAATCAGTGAACAACTCGACGAAATATATATATACCAGCGAAATAGAAATTAAGGAGACTCAATAAAGTTTGATATATACCTCGAAAATGACCAAGAGGGAAAAAACTTGTATCTGAGATCTACGACAAATGGTGTAACGTCAACTTCCTTATTGTAAACTTTTTATATTTATGTGGCAATATTCCTACTTTTCCTACCTACGGGGTTTATCTTTCAAAGTTGATTCGATACCTTTTGCCTTTTCAAAGTATCGGGATTTTATAAGAGAGCATTGCTGTGGTCGCATAAAGTACTACAACAAGGACACATCCTATCAAAGTTAAAATTCCCCCTCCCCTAAAATTCTATGGTCGCCGTCATTGATTGGTGGATACATATGGTATCAGTGTATCTCAACTTATTTGGACCTGTTACCGGTGATACAATAATAAGTTGACCTCTTCTCAGATTGACTTTAACCCAGGTTAGATTTTAAAGATACAATGAAGGGTGTTGCGCGCAAAACATGCATGCCCTTGCTTGCCCTGATCCCGCTTCTGTTTTATAAAGGAGTTTGTGGATTCGAGGCCTTTGTTCCTTTTATTTTCGTTTATAGTTTTTACTTTGTTTCAAAGTTGTCTTTTTGAACTGTGCACTTATGATCTTTTACATGAGTATTCTACACTTTTCATTTAGTGTAAAGTATTTGTTTAAAAGATATTGCACAAGTTATTTTCTGTTCATTTAGTAAACAACATTGAGAAGTAGCTGCTACAGGTAGTTTGAAATGTATTAGTTAATTAATTTATCACTTTGAGTTAAGTGATGTTAACAATCAATCAAATCCTTATAAATAAAGTCATAAAAATCAATCTAAATCAAAATTCAGAAAATGGACATAGACAATGACCTTTGTATTAATTTACACCAATTCAAGTCGGACTGGTAGCAGACACAATCTGAATATGGAACAGTGCCAAAATAAATTCAGCATAATATCAACAGACCATCAAAATCCCATACAAAAAAATACAAAATTACCAATGTTAGATAAAAAGGGAAAATTTAGGTATGCTGTATGAATATTTCAAGGAGTAACTTCTTATGTATTCAGTGGTAATGTTGTAATTTAATATTGTCAAAATGTTACACATGCTCAATTACAAAGCTTGTAGTGCCCAAAATATTAGAATTAGTTCAAGTAGTGATGTCCTTGCATTACACCAGTGACAAAATACTTAAATATCTCAATAAGGTCTAAAATCATAAATACAACAAATTATTAATTACCTTAAGTGGCATACACTTGGATAATATAGACATCCTTTAACAGCTTGAGCAATTTTAAGACCTACGGGCACAGCAGCCACAACAACAGAAGCTACAACAAGTCCAACTAAGCTGCAAAAGTTAATAATTAAAGTCATTAATACATTAACTGACAACATAACTGAGGTAGATTGACACTGTTTCACTGCAATTTTCACTGAACATGCGTGTAAAAATATATGCTGGTAGTTTTTGTAAATTTGCAAACATAAGAAAAATTATTACCAGAGTTATGTATCTAACAAAAATGTATATGTTTTTTGTTATAACACATTTAAGTTATTCAAATTTTTCTTGAAAACTGAAAAATTTGTTAAGCTGAAATAACTATATAAAATGTTTTTATCACAATGACCTACCTTAATGGATACTTGCATATATTATAGCATCTGACTGAAGTTTATAGCATCTGACTGATGTTTTTAAATTTTCAAGTGTTTTATTGAAAAAATTAAATAGATAACAATACGGAATAAAAAGTATGTTGAGCCATATTATAAAATATAGATGTCAGCCCATATACTTAAATAGTTAATTCTGATTTCGACCAATGCTTATATTCAGCTGTAAATTTAAAATAGTTTTAAAATATACCTAGTCCATGGGTTTTGTTAACATCGTATTAATCTTCATCGGTTTTAATATGTTAGAATAAAATTAATTGTTAGATTTTATATTATTTGATAGAAATATTATACGTGTTTTGATTGTTTATGAAACAGGTATAAAAAGTATTAACTCAGATATTAACATTATGTATTATTATTTCGATGACAAACTTTTGCTAGGACGAGATAGGTAGGTAACTTTACCACATGGTTTGCATTTAATTAAACGGAAGATGGCAGTATTTCTTTAACATTACAAGAGAAAACAAATCAGTTCATTGTACTAAATAATAGCAGAATTAATCGCAAAACGAGCATCTGAAGTAAAAGACTAAAAGCTTGACTTTTTTATAAAAAAAAGAGCTTGAGTTCAACAATTTTGTGTACTTGTAACCAACAGACATGGCAATCTGGAGAACAATATAAATACGAAACTGTCCAAACAAATATTCATTTTAGTAAATATAATCATGTTCTCGCCACGATATGGCTGAAATACTGCCGACGAGGCGTAAAACACCAATCAATCAATCAATCCAAACAAATATCAGCAAACTAGAAAGAACAAGATTGCGGTCACATGTTTGTCTTTATGTTTAATGTTTTGTAACGTGTACTTTTTTGATAATATTCAGATAAAAACTGTATTACTTTACATATACTTGATTTTTTATGTCGGGCGGTTTCGAGATTTTCACAAGGAGTGATATTCTTCCCTGTTGAATGCCTTGTGGATACCTCTTCATTTATAAATGCACTTTTTTTTCTCCTGGTGATGTTTCTCTGACATTTGCCCTACATTATTTCATTTTCATACAAAACTAATATCGACATAACAGCAGAGTGTGTATAGGAAATCCAAAATAATTAAGAATATTTGCAAATGTATGGACATCCTTTGTGTTACTTTATGTCACTTTTATGTAATAAGTTTAAAAATGAACTGAATCTAATAACATGGGTAATCGAGTACACAATATGCCGTTCGAAAATGTAATAAAAACATGACTGTATTTCCTCAGTACGTCACCGTTCATGTAAACTGTAGAAGCTAAAAGCCTAATAATTCTATAACATGTTTTGTTAATTTAATGAAGCATTTAAGGACTTTTAGATAAAATCGTCATTTCTCATAACATGCGAAAAAAGATCTTATACCGATATGGAAACAAACAAACTTTATGAGAAAAAAAAATGTCGAAGGAGCCATTATTCATATCTATGCTCAAGTCTGCTGTTTGTTAGTTTAAAAAGAAAACAAGTAGACGAGAGGGGTTCAAAATATACAAATAAAAATATTCAGTATTTTATATTGTAAAAGAAGTTATAAATGCTAACCCAAAAATGAGTTTACAAAGCAGAATGGTATGTCAACAATTTAAGGACTTTTAGTAAGGTACTATTATATTTTTTTAATTATTGTAATGATGTATTACACATTTAAAACGAACGAGGAAGGCAATGAAAGTTGCATAAAGAAATTATAAAATTTGTTGATATATCTTGTACTTATCGAAATGAGTGGTTGGAGCAGACCCAAGGAGATGTCCATGGAACTTGTCTTTTCATGCTGACTAAGAATATATTTGGTTCAGGGGCGGGACGCTTTTTTGAGATAACTTGTACTTTTCAAAATGACGAATGCAGACCCCAACTGATGCTAATGAACATTGCCTAATCATACAAACTTAGGATACCTGAAAAGTAAAAATCTAAACTGTTTTTCAAATAATGTCTATTTTTTAGGAATAGGGGTTAAGCTGACCCCAGGTGATGTCCACGAAACCTTTTTTAGCTATTTAGAATATTTATGGTTTAGGGGTGGAGATCTGAACGGGTTTTGCTATAATTTCTAATTTTCAGAATAAAGGGGTGGGCAGATTCCAAGGGATGCCCATGAACATTGTCATGTCATGTCAACAAAAATAGATATGGTTTATGGGAAGGGAAATGAACGGTCTTTGAGATAATTTGTAATTTCCAGAAGAAGAGGTTGGGCTGAGCACCAGCTATACCCAAGAAACTCTACCTTTCATCACGACTTTTAATATGTTTGGGTAAGGGTTGGGGGTCTAAACGGTTTTTGAGATAGTTTGTAATTTTCACAATAATGGTGTGTGGCAAGCCCCATGGTTGACCATAAAACTCCGTTTTAAATTACAGTTAGGATTATATATGATTTATGGGTAAGGTTTAAACTGGTATTGGCAAACCAATGTTTAACGTGTGGCTACTCTGATTCCCAACCGTTTGGGGACATCTGGCACAGTCGTCATTTAAAGTACAATTAGGGAGTTAATGACGGTTTCGTATCCCATATAATCACAGACGAATTGCGTGACCAAAGAATTTTGGTAGCATAAGGCTGTCCGTGCATATCAACTTGGGGGGGGGGGGGTCATTATCAAAGTTCCGACACCTTTGGCACAAGATACATATCAAGTGCAATTACTGAACCAAGTTTCAATTTTGTATTCTAAATAACCAAGAAAGAGTTTGGGGGCGGGGGCGTAACAGAACCTTCCGAAACATTTCACAAAGTCCCAAAACATACTGTAATTAATGCTCCAAATATCATCTTCCTACGTCTGATTGTTCCTGAGATTATCTTTGACCTTAACTTCATACATACGAATGTAAGAAAGTACGTACGTAGGGCAGCAAATCATCATCCACGCGTTATAGCTAAGCGCGGGGATAAATAAAACGTGCGGAAATATTTTTCATAATTTTTAATGTCAAGTCCCAAAACTGTTTTGATGAATAAAACAAAATTTTTTTTCTCAAGATCAAATTAAATTCACGACTGTAGTTTATTTTTTATACAGTAGTCATATTAAAATAAATTAAATAATAGTTTAATGTGAAATTGACTGTATCTATAATAACAGCTTTGTGTTATCATATAGTATAAAGTACATCGATATATAATGATTTGATAAATTTATCTAGTATATTTAATGACACAACCGTTCAAAATCGTATACCGTCTTTTTGATAACATCAAACCACCCATTATATCGTATAGTTTTTAAAATTGAAGTAGAAATATATTTTTTTGTAAATTATACATCTGTAAATTGCGGAAAGCGAGAGGTATCTTCAAACTTCCGACTTCTGACTTCTAACTTTACTTCAGACTTTAGACCTCTGACTTCTAACATTACTTCAGACTTTAGACGTTATATTTCAATTCCGATTCATATTCGCTTATAATCAACAATCGGAATATCAGTAGGACATTAACGCCTCAGCCTGTTTTTGGATTAGATTCCCCTTTTGTATTTTGGTGTCCCACATTTTTGCCCACTAGCGTTCATGATGGTCAACGAAGACAGCACTCCGGATGCAGTCAAAATAGTATCTGCTTCAGTATTCCAGCTAGGATTTAAGGGCAGAGGGGCACTTTAGCGTGATTTTTATTTGTTATACCAAGAGGTACGTCGTAGGCACAGGATCTTGTTTCTGTCTATGTGGGTAGACTACTATCAAATAGGGGTCGACTTTCAATGCTCGTTACGAGTAATGAATTTGATCGTCGACCCGTCTCCCCACATAGACAGAAACAAGCGCTTGTGGTCTTAGGACAAAATATGTCTTTCCTGTTAACTCTATCAACATGATCAAAGGATACACATGCCGATTTCGTCTCTTGACGGGAGAACACTTTACCTTTTCCAAAAATGTTTCCACGATTTAAAACATGGATGGCTACCCAATGCAGAGAATACCCAACATGTAAACGAGCTGACTAAGGAGTTTTGGAAGTGCCCCCCTCCAATGTCAGAGACAATGTTTGACAGATATGTACATTTTAATAGGCAAACATGTAATCAAACTGGAGGTTAGTCTTTTTAATTTATAATCCAGTATTTGGCTTAATCTCTACCAATATTATACTGGACAACTTACCTCCATGCTCCTGGAGTGACTGGATCATGCACACATGCCTTCCAAGTGATTCGATGTTGAATGAGAGGGACAGAACTAAAACAACCTTGTTTTTACCTTACGCATATAATAAGCGGAAAAAATGTGTCAATTGACAACAAACGGACCATGGGACATTATTCCTACCAGATATATACTTCCAATATCTTTATGCCATTTTCGTTTGTTATAAAAATGCAAGCTGCAATGATGGAGAAAAGAGCGAAATCCGAAGCCGTCTGAACTTTGAAGTATGAAGTTGGATGTCTTAAGTCCGAAGTTTGAAGTCTAAAGTTTGAAGATACCTCTCGCTTTCCGTAATATATTAAGCTATTTTTTTGGAGATAAAACTCCTACTACCTGAGACTGTGACATCTCCAAATGTTGATATGAGCCATATGGGCATATAAATACCCAGTTGTTATACACTTTTTAAGAACAAATATCGTCCTCCTTCAAAAATTCCTTGGAATGAGCGTCGCAGAGTTTTTTATGACGACTTTCTTCTTATTGCAAAACAAAGAGTAAGAGAGAAAATGCCGCTAAAAATTTGTTAATTGCTTTTCTAAATACATGAAATAAATGCAAATAAAGTGTAAATATCCCAATTACAATAACTGGAAAAAAATGGAAAATACTAGTCCCATCGCTTTCTAGAATGAATTAAAATTTCAAAAACTAGCAATTCGGTTCGTTTTTGTTCCGCCTTATATAGCCGCCAACAATGTGGCCTCTATGTGTCAAAAATACTACATGGAGGTACTTAACAACGAAATTCTTCTACATTCCAAGCCATGCACTCAACAGAGAGGCAAATAGTAGAGATACACATTACTTCCACAGAAAAGCTTAAGGCCGCTGCTGGGAAATTTTTAAAAAATACCGTTATGCATTGGTTACCTAAGTTACACAAAAAAACTTACAAGTTCCGTTTTATATTCGACTTCCATTAAGCATACTAGCACTATGGTTTCTGTCTTTTGACAAGTGCTCTGTTTAGCTTAAATACATATCATGAATCATTGTAATAAAGCTTACGAACATAACAATCTACAATTAAACATACATTTTCATATTTGATTGAATGGTGTTTCGATAAAACAAGTCATTAGTACATTTGCTGTAGTAGAGGAAGGTCATTTTTCTCTGACGAAAAAGACAAATAGAAAAGATATACTTACTGGAGATGTGAGGAAATGATTGATTCTGTGAATTTCCTTCTTGATAACATTTTTATCCGTATTGGCAAAAAAATCATAGACAGGTCGTAGGAAGAATTCCAATGAGCACAACTTCTTCTCCTTTAATAGCAGTATTGTTTCTTTATTGTTATAAATCCCAGGTTATTGTCAAAATTCATAAGGATCATTCTAGATCTGATTTTATAGACAAATCTTATAGCAATACCTACCGCTTTCGTGATGATATTTTTTCGGTAAATAACTAATATTTCTACAAATACACTACCGAGATTTATCCAACGGAATTAACATTGAATAAAGCCAATAACAATAGACTCGGATGCTCATGACTTAGATGTGTATATTTCTCAAGGTAAAAACTCCACCAAAATTTACGACAAAAGCGACTATTTAATATTTACAATTGTCAAATCCCCCTTCCTTGACGGGGACGTTCCTTTGGCTCCTTTATACGGTTTGTTTATTTCTCAGCTTGTTCGTTATTCTCATGTTTGTGGCGACGTTTCAGATTTTAATAAACACAATCTTTATTTATCTGACAAAATAAAGTCAAGAATTTCATAACCACAAATTGATTATTTGTTGGACCCCGATTCATTATTGAAGGTCATAATCCGGCATGTAGAAATTTAATTTTAGATGTCAATTGGTGGATGGCCGTTTCATGGATAATCTTGTCACATCTTCTTTTTTGAAATGAAATTAGATTTTCGGTTCTGTGGGTGAAAAAACAAAACAGAATAAAATTTTTTTTTGAAAACTTTTTTTGCAAGCATTGCATTTTACAATTTTGTGGGCTAGTATAAGTTAAAAATACTCAGAAAGTGGAAAAGATAAATCAACAATTAAGCAAAACTTTAGTTTCGTAATTAATTTCAGCAAAGTATCGGTTTTGGCTAATGTTAGAAATGTTTAATAGTGCCCGATTCAACTTTTATTTTGTAAAGCTCAACAATATTTTGTTTTCAAAAATAAAGTTATCTTTATTTTACATTGTCCATGTATATTATTAACAGTGAGGAAAAACCTTCTGTTGTACTTCCTAGGCATAATTTAGCTTAAAATTTTGGAATAGACCCAGTATCAAATTATAGTTATCTTTTGCTTTTGTTTTCAGTGTAGTTTTGTGTGTTTTATGTTTGTCTTTTGTTTCACTTTGTTGGCAACGGTCTTGTCTGTCTTTCGACTTAACGATTTCTGTCTGCCCCTTTGGTAACTTCGAATTCCTTTTGATACCATTCTAATGCTAAGAGGTAATAAGAATTTTGTAAGTTTAAGTAAAGGGAACTCTTGTGAAATACCTTTAGTTGTTAATTGTTTGTACATACATTGAGAGCCACAGCATATCTCTCTAATACAAATGTTTTACCACTGACCACATAGTTACATGTATAATGACACTGAACTGCTATTAAACCGCAACTGTTAAAACTCGCGCAGTAGAAAGCAATACATTAGGAAAATGTCTATTAATTGGGGTTTAGGGGACTGGACGTGCTCTTTATATCCTGCAGCTGACGTAGAGGGTGTCATTTCTGAATCGATTAAATACATGTGTAATAAAATTTCGGCTTTTCAAAACATTAATATGACATTGATAAGGACTTACAAGAAAAATCTTTTGGTTTCTATTTTCTTGTCAGCATCTAAAATAATGTAAAAGAGTTTTGAACGTTATGTTTCTGCTAGTGGCATTAACAGTCCAGTAGCCAGATTTTTTTATCCTGACATGATTGATTACATAAACATGATAAGTAAAAATAAAATTATCCATTGAAAATTGATAAAACTATAACCAGAAATTTCTGCGGCTCTTTCTTCTGTTTTTAAAATTGGTATATTGTGTTACATATAATCCATCGACACACATAAATTCAAACATTAAAAAAGACAATACTAGTATATAGGGTTTTTAAGTCACATTTTCGTAAATTGTCTTACTTGGAGAAACTTGGAGAAATATTTTAATGAATACAATTGAATACTTAAAAACAATGCTTTAATATGTAATTCAAATAGTAATTCTGTTCTTTTAAACCACATGTTTATTAACTAACGCTCACCGTAAATGCATTCTAAATGGAGCCTTGCGTCATGTTCCCATACAACTGTGGTTCCATTTTGGTTTGCTATATACATTCCTGCAGCCCAGTCCTGTGGATATGTTGCTTGTTTTGTCTGCACCATGGAAACATATGTGCTGTTGCTTCTTTTTTTCCCTTTCAAAAAAACATAAATCATACAAGTGTACTTTTTATTCCGCAATGAGACTAGAATGACAATTTTTTTTGTGTAACTCTATGATGTGTCCTATTTGATAAGAGTACAAAATAACTAACAACAGTCAATGCCAATAAATGCAGACTAAGATTAGCCAATAACAAAGTTCGCACCAAGTTAAATTGCTGTTCATCGTGTTAGTTTTCTCGTTTATTTAGGAGGTGTCTTGCCAGTTAAATTCGGGATATATTAACTTAGTTAACTTAACGAATGCAAATGGGTGTCTATGTGGAGGGTAAGCGCGCACAAACTTTGCAACATACTTAATGTCTCTATTACAGGTCATAAATCTTTCTGTCAATAAATGTCAATCTTGTTATGTTTTTGCCGTTGATCGCGTTACGTTGTGAACATAATTGGTCGATTGTAAAAAATAAACATACAATTCAATATCCTTTATTAAGACAAAAGACAATCATGTTTGAAAATATTGGAAAAAAAATATCGTTCAAATTCATGTGTAAAATGTTTTAGTTTGACTATTTTTCATCTAAAATATTTCTGACCTTTTTTTACTTAAACAAACGCGAAAGCCTATACTTGTATTCTCAATTTTTATTTTTTTTATTTTTTGTTGTTGATTTTTACACTAGAGCGAATGTGAACGTGCAGTACGGTTATTCTTTCCTTTTTTTTTTTTTGCGATAACGAGCATTAAACATGTTAATTAGACATAAATCTTTACTTATGTCATTATCATTTTACCTTCACATCTGTACTATTAATACAGTTGTTCCAATTTTTAAATGAAATATCCAGTTTTTAATACTTAGTTTTTTCTTTAATATTACATTGTTGATATCCTTATCTGATACTAACCTATAACCCATGAATTAAGGATTTCTTCGTAGAAAATAGAAAAATCGTCTTTAGTATTAGAGCGATATTTAGTTTTATATGATGCGTCTGGTCCATCCCGCACAAATATTGCATGAATAGTTCCC
Source organism: Geukensia granosissima (assembly GCA_032357055.1). Classification (NCBI taxonomy): domain Eukaryota; kingdom Metazoa; phylum Mollusca; class Bivalvia; order Mytilida; family Mytilidae; genus Geukensia; species Geukensia granosissima. Next base: position 11,141 of record JAULBM010340351.1, read on the forward strand.
TTTTGATAGTTTTCTCCGCCAATTAGACGCAAATACTTGCAAGCTCCTATAACACAACTTCATTTTAATATCTTGTTAGTTATAAATAAATCATGTTATTAAAAGAAGTAAAACAAAACAAAGAAGCAGATGAAAATCGTCACGGCAAAAGACAGACAAGACTACCGTCAACAAATACAAAAAACGATAAGAAAAAAACAAAAATTTTTGTAAACAAATAGTAATTAAACTTGAACAAGATGAAGTGTATAAATTCGTCAAAATATCAAATCTATGAATCGTATAAAAATGCAATTTATTTTCATGATATCGAGATAATTTGCAGTAATTAGCTGTTTTACTTTTTCTTAAAAAGTATAATAAGACGATGAATGACTCCACATTCTTATGACAGTTCAAATTTAATACATATATTTCAAAAACCTTGCTTTTATTCTCTATTGAATAATATCGATTATCTTTGAACCACCGATAGTAGTAACGTCACTAAGATTTATTGATATCATTTAATGTATGTTATTTTCTAAAAGGAAGTATATAATACAGAATATGAAAAGGTCCTAAAAGGGGATCTAAAAGTGATAATTTTGCTCAAGTTAGGGTAAAGATTACATACTCAATAATAAAATATTTAAATGGACATACACGCTCTACACCCCGATAAATTCGCCTTTCGAATATTTGTTCTAAACGAATGTAAATTGTTGACCGTGTCTTTCTGGCACACTTTTCATATTCTTCCATTAAAAATTTTACGGAGTTTTCTGTTTCTGGAAGTAGTAGAAAGCTAACTCTTGCTAGAGTCATATGCTCTTACTTGTTGTCGGGTACTGGAATTTATATTGCAGATAAAGTTAACATGTTTTTCATCCATATTTTTTTAATTTGTAAAAATTCTTGATTGTTATTTTTGAATTTATTTTCGGCTTATCTGTATCCGTTGCTTCATAAATTTATTTCTCATTTGGACCATGAACGTAATAAGAACTTATTTAAATTTGACTTCGCATAAAGAAATTATCAGAAATAAATCTGAATAAAGCACAGACAGGGCACTTGTACATCTTTTTATACTAAACCATTAAAGCTTGTTTTTCATTTTTTAGCTCACCTGGCCTAAAAGGCCATGTGAGCTTTCCTCATCACTTTGCGTCCGTCGTCCGTCCGTCCTTCCACCGTCCGTCCGTCCGTCCGTCGTCCGTCAACATTTCATATTTTAATCTTCTCCTCTGAAACGACTTTGTCATATTTGACCAAACTTTGATGGAATGGTCCTTAGGTGGTCCTCTTCCAAAATTGTGTCCGATGACCCAGACTTCCGATCAAGATGGCCGCAAGGCTAAAAATAGAAAAAAGGGGGGATGAAATTTTTTAAATCTTCTCTGAAACTACTGATCCAATTTCAACCAAACTTTGCTGAAATGATCCTTAGGTGGTCCCTTTTCAAAATTGTGTCCGATGACTCCGACCTCT